>JAJOZX010000987.1:750000-760000 GCA_023014485.1 Bathynomus jamesi | reverse complement strand
TTCGTCAGTTAGCCTTATAAGGCTAAATAACGAAGGCTGGGAGCCATGATCTTCAGGTGATCCAATTATTCTTTAAATTCAAACAATAAAGAGTAAATTATGTTAATTAAACTTTTTAGATAATCTTACATAAAACCAAAGCCATTACGAGGTCGGAAGAAAGTTCGCCTAAAACAGAATTTCTAAAAAACATAAAAAATTACTAATTATTAATGATTTTAACATTTATTTTAATTATTGTTAACAAAAGGAATAAATTATATAAAGAAAGAATATTTCCACTTAGTAATTTTTTCATGCAATTTAGAAATTTTGTAATTTTAGGCGAACTTTTTTCCGGACGTGTACATATTACTAGTATATTTAGTGAATATCTTTACTAGTATTATTTATATTCTAAGTTAGTAATTAACTAATTTTAACGAAAATATACCAAAAAATTGTTAGAATTACGAGATTAGTTATTTTTTTCTGTCGGATTTTACAGTTTATAATTATATATTCGCAAAAGAAAGAAAGGTTACATTAGTCCTGTCCCTTCCCCTTCCTTTAAAGGTTTTCAATACCTGTCCAGTTATTCCTCTCGCTTCGTTTTCTGCTATGTTGTTTTGCGTCTCAAATTTCGCGTCGTCGGTCATTATAACTCGCAAATCTTTTGCTGTAGAGCTTCTCTGAATTTCCTATCCATTTGGAGGTATAGTATTCCATGGATTTCAGTCATTTACTTCTTCCGTATTTTAATAGTTGAAGTTTCTCTGTGTTAAATTTCATAGTGTTGCTTTTCGACCGACTGTAAATCTATTCGAGTTCGTTTGTAGAGATTCTGTATCATTTGCGTTTCTTATTTTTGTACAAATTTTTGTGTCATCAGCAAAGGATGTTACTGGGATATCACTAGTAAATTCATGGTTTATATCAATTAACGTGATTATGAATAGTAACGGAACTAATACTGTCCTTGGGGTACTGAGCTACGTACCTCCGATTCTGATGAGGATATTCATTCCCTGGACTGTATAACCGTATAACGACATGCTGCCGCTTACTAAAGAAGGTAAATAACCATTTTCATACTTTATTATTGTTTATTTTTATGTGGTTCTCATACTAAATTACAGTTCAGACTGAGAGAACAGTAAAGTACTTGGTTTACATTTGGTGGACAATAATAATAATATTGATATATTATTCTACAATTATGAATGTGTGTAAAGTGACATTAGCGGTGTCGTCGTAGTTGTAGACATATTTATACGGAAAAACATTAATTGCCTTCAAAAGAACGGATATAATGAAGGTTAGGTTAGGTCAATTTCATTTTACTTAGATTAGGTTAAATGTCGCCCTATACAACCGAAAATACAGCAATATCGCGGTTTCGTAAGTTAACCGAACGCGCGCGCGTGTGTGTCTGTGTGTGTGGGTGTGTATGTGCACGCGCGAACTTACACACACACACACACACACACACACATATATATATATATATATATATATATATATATATATGTTAAACTATGGTATTTGTCATTTACCATTACTTATTCGGACTATAGTGGATTTAATTTTCCCAGAAGAGTTCCTTGTTCCATGCACGGTCTGTTTAACATATAAGTTTCTCAGGGGACCATTCTGAGTTTGTGTATAATATATATATAATATATATACAGGGTGTCCGAGAATTATCTGTACAAATTTTGGCTGTTATTAAAAGTCAACCATGAAGTGTAGAAATTCCAGTGTTGTCCCATTTTACAGAGAATCTCATTAAGTTTTTTCTGATACCAAGTTTTGACAAGTTTTTTAGAAATTCCAGTGTGTCCGAAAATTATCTGTACAATTTCATCTTTTAATAAAATTCTTGATAACACACGTAAAATTCTTAAACAAGATTATTTAGAATCTGTATTTTCAAAAGTTTCTTTTATTAAAGTAATGTTGTTACAAACATTCGATATGTGCACCATCAGTGATTCGCAAAACATCCAATCGATAATCCAAATGTTGCCATGTACGCTAGGGCGGATCGAAAATGAGGTTTTTAAACGTTTTTTCGAAATTCAAATATGGCTAGTGCGGAAAATATGTGGGTGCTATAGATAATGACTGTGCATAAATATTAGTCCTGCGAAATTATATCTTCAGGTGCCACAAAGCCGTCGAAAAAAGTGAAATATAATGATTTTCTTATATTCTGCATTAGTACAATAACTGAAACTTACTTGTTATATTATATATTAAGTGTTCCAATTACCAAAATAGTTACTGAATTACGCAGCTCTTAGTTTATTTAGATCAATGTTCTTTTGATTAATGATCTAAATAATCCAGAACTCACCACGAGGAGGTGGCTGCGTGTCGAGCTCCACCCATGCCCTCCCAACCATCCATCCTTGCGCATGTTTTTTTCTATTAACGTTTTATTTAAACTTTATATTCAGCTTTACTTCGAATGATGGCATTTTTTTACGTGACTGAAGTGTTGATCTTATGAAGCCATCTCGCGCGTTCAATCCAAATACTTTTGATGATGCTTCAGTCACTAATTTTACCATTCTTTCTACTACTTGTGTATGACAAGGGAATTTCTCGAATGGAGGGGTACTCTTGTTTTCTATGAATTCTTCAATCTCATTTTCTGTCAGGTGTCTTGTCACAGGTGGTTCAGTGACAATGCATTTTGCCAATTAATTAAATCAGTATAATCAGTAGCTTCAAATTGAATAACAGGTACTGTGAAACGCCTCACAACTTTTTCCTTGTTTGTTTGCCTTGCTTTCTTTATTCGCCTCCACGCTAATTCTCTTATGGCGCTGCGGTCATCATGAATCATTGATGCTAGAATATTTTCTGGATTTGCAAAAAATGCATTTCTTTGTATGACAGGGTTTACAATATCCTTTACTTCGTCATTCAGTGTTCTTGTTAGTTCAATAGTTTTGAAAACATGTTTTGAGCCATTGACAAAAGACGTACTTTGCTTAATAGAAAACCACATTGGGATGTAGACCTTCATTATAAAAGAAGCAATGTTCATGAGGTTCTCAGATGGACTTACAGTTGAAACGTATAGACGAAGCAAACGATTTGCTGTAGTCAGCCATCGTGAATGTGCCATTTTGCCTGGACTACGATGAGCAAGATCTGGAGAGCAATATCCCTTTGTTATGGCCTGATGAATATCAATTAGATATTTTTGGTCGGTGCTAAGATCTTCACAGTCTACAGTTGGTTCCTCAGCATCAATCCTTTCAAGCTCGACAATAGGAAGACTCTCACAGTTCTCTAATTCCCTGCCAATAGGACCGGTGAATCCGCGGGGGCCAGATGTTTTTCCATCCAGCTTTGCAACTAAATGGCGTAATGGCAATTCATTGGCATGGAGCTGGCACACTAAATGTTGAACTGGCTTCTTCAGCTTCAATTCTATAAGCCTTATAACGCCTCCCTTTTCTCCAGTGTTGACTGCTGCACCATCGCATCCAATGGCAACAAGGTTTTCCAGGTTCATGTCATTATTTCCAATATACTCAAACATTCCTTTACATATTTCTTCAGCTGATCCAGAATTCACAGAATAATGGCCCAAATAATCTGAACCAGGTTCTCTCACTAAAGTGATATGTTCTTCTGTTACCTTCTTCTGATATACTTTGGACTCTTTTTTTTCTTGGAGGAGTGTAGAATCTTTTCGACCATCAAAATAGATTCCTCTGATTGGGACCTGATTTTGATCTTTCATAATTTCTGATCTCTTCTTTTGTCTTTCTCTTCTGATTTTACTCCTATCCACTACTTCAGATGTATTGTCAATAGAAACTTCTCCAATATCTTGCAATACTGCACTAACAATGAATGCTGCAGCTCGATCTGAAACTGCAGTCCTGTCACAAGCAGTAGCCACTGAAGGTAGATTTGTAGTTTTCCTTTTCTTGAATAATTGTTCTTCAGGTTGTTCGAGCTTTCTCTTCGAGCTAACTGGCTCTGGAAATGTATCGTCTGATATTTCGCCAGATTCACTTTCACTATTTGATGTCGATGATGATAATTCAACATTTGTATCCTGCAATTTCTCCTGTGAAGATTCTTTGGTGAGCCTCACAGCTTCTTTTTGCTTTCTTAGCAACGTAGATGCTTTTTTCTTTGAGAGTGTAATATCTACTCTATCAATAAACAATTTTCTTTCACTCCTTTGATCTAAGAGGAACGTCACTTTTTCCTTTGGAACCGTTTTTTCTTTGGGACAAGAACATTGTGTTAGTACTTTGCACTTGCACGCTGCAATGTCAAAAAGTTTCGTGTGTGCTTCTTTTTTGAACATATCAATCTTTGCTTTGTAAGCTTCAGAATTTTTTCTGCTTTGGTATGGCTTCATAATGACACGATACTTTTCGTGGTAGCTTCTGAACATTGTTTCAATTCGCCTGTCTGACAGAATTGGGACGGAAGCACTTTCCCAAATTGTTTTCAATTTATCAACAACTTGTTCTAATATTTGAGATATTGAAGGATCTTTATTAGTATTCTGTTTCAAATCGTTTCTTACAAACAAGTAATATTTAAAAACTCCTTCGTATGTAGGAAGATTCCTGTGCCACAAATCTTCCCCCATACCAAACATGGGGCACTCAGTTGAGGCCCTGGTTGATTTTGCACAAACTCGAGACATTTTGAAAGTATACAAATCTGAAAAAGAAAGAGCTAATATCAATTATACGTTAATTTCAGTTAATAGTACATGGCAAACTTAGGGCAACGCAATACAGAAATGCAAAATATATAAGAAATATGTTTAGACTATCTGAGTAACGCCAACAACAGAACACCCACCTGCTACGAGAGCGACAGCTACACTGAACCGAGGTACTCACGTGACAGCTGAGTGAGCTGACTATAGAAAACTGTTTTTAGAGAATAGAAACTTTTTTTAAAGGTTGACTGAGCTATTTTTATACAAGTGTGAATAAATTCTTGTCTATTGTGCATCGTGGACTCTTCTGTAATTATTGGTTAAAATCTGCTTTTTTCAATTTTTTTCAATATTGAAGGTCATTGTGGCACCTGAAGATATTAATGTTATGATTTTAAATTTATACCAGCTTATTTCCTCACTACTCCACACATTTTCCACACTAGCCAATTTGAAAATTCGAAAAATGAGTTTTTCACTCCGCCCTAATGTACGCTGCAGCATATCCACATCAATTCGCTCAATAGCAGCTGTGATTCTTGCTTTTAAATCATCAATGTCTGTCACCCGCGTACAAAAAAGAAAAACTTGTCAAAACTTGTTATCAGAAAAAACTTAATGAGTTTCTCTGTAAAATGGGACACCACTGGAATTTCTACACTTCATGGTTGACTTTTAATAACAGCCAAAAATTGTACAGATAATTCTCGGACACCCTGTATATATATATATATATATATTGTTTTTAATTATAATGTATTATATTGTAATTAGAAACGATAAATAACCTCTTATTATTGTGTTTTAGTTAAAAATAATATATTAATAAAAAAATATTATTATTATTTAAATTTTAAAGTTATATATAAAGATAGATAATAAAAAAAAATATAAAATGTTCTGTGCATTAATTTACGTATGACTTTAAAAGAACCGAAAATCATAAAACGTTGTAAATTGTAAATTGTAAATGTAATTAAAGCATTTCTAAATTTAAAAATAAATTAGTTATTAGGATTCGTGTGTATATATATATATATATATATATATATATATAGTGGCTAACGCCCTCACTTTCTGTTCAAGAAGTGACGGTTCGGAACCTGGTGGGTCAAATTCTGTATTATGCAAAATCGTACGTGTTCATGAATGGTGATATTCCACACACACACACACACACACACACACACACACACACATATATATATATATATGTTGGGGTGGGGGGGGCGGGGGGAGGTAATAAATAGGATTACATAACATACGATAATATTTAATGTTAAAAATCTTGTAAATTGTAAATATAAATTTACTTTCTAATGTTTTACATCATTTCAGTGATTTAATACGTTACTTTACCTAATGTAAATAACTGTAAAAATATCAATGACACATTTTTATACGTAAATATCTTTATATTTAATGTGAAAACATTTGCGAAGCCGAACCTATTTACTTAGATTTAACTGTCAATTAAAGAAAATTTCAGTGTATCTGAGCTGTTATTGAGGTAGGTATGAATAGCGAATTAGGTGTTAACAATGGCTGTAGACAAACTAGTTATGTTCATTCTATATCATTCTTAAAAAAGAAAAAAGAAAAAAAAAATTTGAAATATATAACAAGCCGGAGGTCAGCTCGACCTTTTAGGCCGTTGGAAAAAAAGGTCAGTCCTATACGAGATTGTTCATTTTCATTTTGCGTTTTACGGTCAAGGTCAATGATTGAAAGGCGTGTTGTTCTTAT
Organism: Bathynomus jamesi; assembly: GCA_023014485.1. Taxonomy (NCBI): domain Eukaryota; kingdom Metazoa; phylum Arthropoda; class Malacostraca; order Isopoda; family Cirolanidae; genus Bathynomus; species Bathynomus jamesi. The sequence goes on along the minus strand of JAJOZX010000987.1, from coordinate 753,564 downwards.
AAAAGATTGGAACAGTTGGTCTTATTTACAAACAAGGCGGGGTAGGCAATATATCACAGAAAAATGCTGCTCTGATCTCAATTTGAAGGATTTGAATGTCTTTCGACTCGATATTTGTCCGTATTTGCATCAATTCTCAAAAAGGAGCTTTTTAAATGGATCGAATTCCTTTCCTATATTATATTCGCAAGGAATCCAGTTTTCCTCAAAATTTATATATATATATATATATATATATATATATATATATATCAGCTAATAGGAGTATAAAATGATATGAACTATATATTTATACCTTACTGTATAAGTATATATATATAAAATAATAATATAAAAAGAATATATACAGTATATTTTTTTAAAATTTCTTATAGACTTTTTGCTTTTTCTATTTCCTAATTTCATTCATTAGATATGTTTTAATTTCTAATCATTTTATTGCCAGAATGTAAAATTTAGAAAGATAATTTATTTTTTTAATTATTATTTTAAAAGAAAAATTTTAACTAAAGCTTATTATAACATTTTAATAAATTTTATTTAATAGTTTCAAGACAAAATATAGCAAAAAATGAGTATATTGTATTAATAATATAATAATAATAATAATATGCATACATATATATATATATATATATATATATATTATATATAATGTGTGTGTGTGTGTGTACATACATACATACATACATATACATATATGCACACACACACACACACACACACACTATATATATATAATAATATATATATATATATATATATATATATATATATATGATGAATAAAACCACGAAGGAAAGGAAACACAAAATGGTGCTCAAGCGCTTTCGTCTAATGACATCCTCAGGAACACTGAGTGTTCCTGAGGATGTCATTAGACGAAAGCGCTTGAGCACCATTTTGTGTTTCCTTTCCTTCGTGGTTTTATTCATCATAAATATTTTTCACGTGTTACTTTCGTGTGAAATAATTTTTCATATATATATATATATATATACACTAGGGGCACTCAATATATTTTGCCCCACCCTTTTTTCTTAGCGAAATACTACGCCATGGGGCTGAAATGTCTTTTGGGCCGTACGTTTGAACTTTCTGCTCTTCATATAACGGGATTTTTTCCAGTTTGAACCTCCCCTCCTTGTATAAAACCGCTTTTAAACGTCCTTGTATAAAACCCATGGTTAACGCAGTTTCGAAAATGGCGTCTGACAGTGATGTGCGTCGTAAACAGAGAGCTGTTATCGAGTTCTTAACCGCCACGCAGCGGTTGCCCAGCATCGGCTGTGACATCTCACACTGTGCAACGTGCTAACAGCATCATTCGATCAAATCGGCGCGTCACATACAAGGAGCTATCACTGGAGCTAGGAATTAGTGAAGGAAGTGTGAATACGATAATTCAGCAACTGGAATACTCAAAAGTGTGTTCACGGTTTGTTCCTCGCGAACTGACTGAAGATCACAAAGCCCAAAGAAAAGAAATTGCTTCTGAGTCGTTGGTTCGATACGAGACAGAAGGGGAATTGTGACTGGGGATGAGACTTGGGTACACCACTTTGAACCTGAAACAAAACGCCAATCCATGGAGTGGCATCACGCAGACTTCCCACGCAAGAAAAAGTTCAAAATGGCTACCTCTGCAGGAAAGGTTATGGCCACCATCTTCTGGGACATGAAAGGAGTGATTCTCGTGGACATTATGAAGAAAGGACAAACAATCAACTCAGAGGCATATATTGCTACCGTACAGAGACTCCAGAGACGTATAAAGCGAGTTCGACCGGAGAGAAAACTGGAAGACGTCCTTCTTTTGCACGATAACGCAAGACCACATAACAGTTTGCAAACAAGAGAGGCCATCACAAAAATGCACTTCACTGTGTTACCCCACCCTCCATACAGACCGGATCTGGCATCTTCAGACTTCCATTTGTTTGGGCCAATGAAGGATGATATTCGTGGAAGAAAGTTTCAGAGTGACGATGAGGTTGTTGAGGAGGTTAAGAGGTGGCTCTAGCGTAGGCTGACCATATTTCCTTGAGACAAAAACGGGACATTGGGATGGCAAAAAAGGGACGGGGGTTATGTAATATTTTGTATTCATGAAAAAGTAAGTACATAAACCGGGACAAAATTGACATTTTTATTAAAACGACGGGACGGCCAGGAAATATAAAACAAACGGTACTGTCCCGTTCAAAACGGTACGTATGGTCAGCCTACTCTAGCGGAACCCAGCGAACTTTTAGCAGCAAGGAATAAAGGCCCTTGTTTCGAGGTGGAGGAAAGCCGTAGAAAAGGATGGAGACTATGTGAAAAAATAAAAACTTGTGAAAAAGGCATGTAACTACTTGTATACAAAATTTCTGGAACTTACAAGGAGACTTGGAAAGAAAAAAAAAGGTGGGGCAAAATATATTGAGTGGCCCTCGTGTACGGTTTTGGTCAGAGGGCCAAGACTATTTAACCGAGTCTGAAAAACATCAGGAACATGACTCCTCGTTAACCTCGTTTCGGTTCCGTGCGTCGGTTTCTCTTCACACAAAGGTCAAGCTGGTGGTCCCGCCTCTAGGACTGGCTAGGTGGAGGAGCGAGTTTCTTTCTTGCGCTCTCCACCGCACATAGCCAGGTATACCCGCCTCATCTGATACCGTCCTGAGCCAGGCATCTAGTTTTCTCTTGAAAACTTCAACTTTGACCCTTGTAACGTTTCTGAGGTCCTTTAGAAGCTGACTGAAAAGTCTTGACCCGCTGACAACCAAACTATTTTCCTTCAGTGTTGAGGAGGTCCCTTGTCGGGTCTTTAATTTGGGAACACGACACATTCTGCCTTTTCTATTTTCCAGCGTTATTTGGATGGTAATTGGGTTTAGTTTGAGGTTTGGTACCAGTTTTTCGATAATTTTCCATATGTAGATTATGGTATACCTCTCTCTTCTTCTTTCCAGGGAGTACAGATTTAGTTTACGTAGTCTTTCCCATTAGAGTTCTTTGCAGCCATCAATCTTAGCTGTGAAATGTCTCTGCGTTTCTTCAAGTTTATTAATTTCTTCCTTTTTATATGGGGACGACAAAACTGAGCAGTGTTCAAGTTTTGGTATGATTATTGTTCTCAGCAAGGGAATCATTACTGTCTTGTCCCTCCTTTTGAACGTTCTTAGTACCTGTCCCGCGACTCTTTTTGCTTTGTTTATTGCTATCTGATTTTGTGTCTCGAATTTGGTATCATCGGTCATTATTACTACAAAGTCGACCGCTTTCGTGCTTATCTGAATTTCCTCTCTATCTGGAGCACAATATGCAGTCTGTTTAATTTCCTCATTTCTACCAAATCTCTGCAAGGCCTCCACTTCATTTGCATAGCTGATTTTTCTGCTGATCTTTGTATCGTCCGCAAAGGATGTTACTATACTGTTGCTGTTAACTCCACTGTCTATGTAGGCCCCTATGTTAGCATGATAATGAACAGGAGTGGGCCAGCACTGTACCTTGTGGTACTGAGCTGCGTAGCTGCGTACTTCTGATTCTGATGATGATACACCTTGAATTTTAACGACC
>JAJOZX010000987.1:742500-745000 GCA_023014485.1 Bathynomus jamesi | reverse complement strand
GAGAGAGAGAGAGCGGAAAAGTACTATCGTGTTGCCGTACTTTTTCTAGTACAGGGTGTGTATAAAGCAACGCGAGTGAAGAGACAAATCCGATTTGAACTGGTTTAAACTGGTTTTTCAATACCTCTTATAATTATAAACCTTACTATCGAATATACAGTTGTTATAAAGTGATGTAATAAATATTACTCGTCTATGTCCACTCACGTTAATATAATTCAAATCGGATTTGTCTCTTCACTCGCGTTACTTTATATACACCCTGTACTATTTCAGATGTCAAATTATATATTTTGTATAGTACATAGTGCATTTTGATACAATTATTTCATAAAGTCCTGTTGTGAAACTCTGTGTTTCATACTGTTTGAACCGATTGTACAATTTGGGAAAAATTTACCAAAAAGGTAAAATTTGTAAGATGTATAAAAAATTACTAATTAGTAATGACTGGGTTTTGTTTTTAATATTTTACTAGTGTCATCAGAAAGAATAAAATATCCCAAGAAAAACAGAATATTCCGAATTAGTAAATTTTTTCTTGCTTTTTACAAATTCTATCTTTTTACGCAAAATTTTTCCGAAACTTTACATTTCTTCCCCTTCACCATGCAGAAGGGGTAGGGGGCCACCCGGGCCATAGGGGCTTGAGCCCGTGCCCTTTTCCCTCCATGACTCAGAATTCATGGAGGGAAAGAGGGCAAATTGAAATTGGAACTATATAGATATGAGCAAGGCTTGATGGCAGATATCTTCGCGATCTGTGAAATTATCCTGGACCCCGAAGGAAGTACCGTTTTGTGGCTCTGAGCCCTGCTCCTTAAATGTTCTCTGTACGGCACTGCCTGTATCTATACGTGTATGTTTCCCAGCCACCATTTCAGGCCTGAGTGGCGTAAGACTCGGTCCAACGTTGCCAACGCACCACTCAAACGGTTAAAATACATTTTTGCTTAAAACAAAACACATTTTTACTTACAATATTTTTAACACTCTTCAGTCAAAGAAAATATCCAGTTATATGGGTGTCTCATAACAATATATATGATACCTCACACTCATTTGGTGTTGTATTGAGATTGTATTAAGATTAACTCTGCCCACGCTGTTTAAGATGTTTGAGTAGTGAGTCATAACCTAGCTATTTCTTCCTCCCCAGACACTCCATCAATTGTTGATGGGGTGGCATTCTTGGCACCGCTTTCCTGTTAGCAAATTTCCAGATTTTGTATCATTATTAAAGTTAGCTTCACATTCCTGTTCGAATGGAATCTTATTCCTGTTTACACTGTCTTATGGTCGCTTTATACTGAGCTCTATAACGATGTTACTACAACTGATCGACTTGACATTCTATCGACAAGTTATTACTAGATTAGAATAAGTTAGATTAGGTTAGGTTAGGATAGATTAGGTTAGGCTAGATTAGGTTAGGCTAAGTTAGTCTTTTAGAACATCGCTGTTTTGGTCTTATCGACGAAACCAGTAAAGGTCTCTCTATAGTCTATACTATACCGGTACTCATATTCCTGTAACCTGAACCTATTCTCGGTTGACCAAAGAGATACCATTTATCGTAAGCACCTTTTGAGTCCCGTTTCAGGTTAGCAATAAAGTCATTCCATTCAGGAATAGCTTTTTTATGGCAACTTTAATTAAAGGCCTTCCTCCGTCCTTTAGTATGGATACTGTATCACTATAATGCTTATCTATAAATTTAAAGTGAGAATCATTTGAACAGGCAAGTTATCATACAATATTTCCAAATTATTAAAAAGGTGTTTTCTCCTATTTCTGTATGCTATTTTCTGCTGTATATTAACCTTAATCTAGTTGACACGCTTATTCTTACATAATGAATTACTGTTTTGAAGTGTATTATAAAAGCTGGCAAAATTAATTACTACTTTAATGGTCCATGATCTGAGAGAAGGAGATCAAACAAAATCTGAACATTGACGATACGATCCTTTAAATTATTACCAGTAAGACAGTATATATATATATAATATATATATATATATATATATACAGTATACATATATACACACCTTTGGTTAGCTTCCGCCTGAATTGTTCATTCTGACGAAGGTCAAGCTTTTCACTCCACCTTAGACCTACAGTTTAACGTGGAATCCGAACCACGCCCCATCAGCAGCCCAGCGTCTTAACCACTAGGCCACCTAGGGTACCCATTTATCTACCAACCACTTTCTTTATTGTGTGGAAGGATGAACAGCTGGGTTTTGCTGCGCGCCGGCTGCCGTCGGTCTCGAACCCGGGGCCGATGGATTCGTAGTCAGCAACGCTAACCACTACACCACCGAGGCGCATATATATATATATATACACACAGGGCGTCCCAAAAAAATGTATACACACTTTAACAGCTGATAGCTCAATTGATGTTTCTTTCTTTCCAAGTTAAACCCATTAGAATTAATAATGGCAGTCAGACTAAGCTTTGAACAAAGGAAATTCATTTTAAAATGCTACTGGA
>JAJOZX010000987.1:715000-737500 GCA_023014485.1 Bathynomus jamesi | reverse complement strand
GGGCAGGTAAATAAATATACAACACCGCTACGCAACGAGTCAGGGGTTCGATCCTTCGCTGAGAAAAAGCTACCTAAAGACGTTTTATTAATAAATATGATGCGGAAATCAGTATGATAAAAAATTTCCTTAACAATTTTGTAAATTTAAGCTTAAATTCCTTATTCAAGGGACCCATTTCAGGTACCAAGAAATATTTTATATCCTTTCGGCACTGTAATACATGGAAGTTGAGGGCTATAACATTATTTAAGAAGGATCTAATTAGTTTGTCTACATATTGAACAGGAAAACTATTATTAGTAAAGTATGATCTTAGATTATTAAATTCATCATTAAGTAAGGTAAAATTAGAGGTCAAATTATATCCTCTGAACAGGAGAGTTTTAATACAAGACATCTTATAGTTGAAATCAGTAAACTAAAAAAATTCATGCCCAAACCAGTGAAAGGGTTTCCTATAACTGATGTAGTAATAGAATCACCGTTTTTCGAAATTAAAAGATCTAAGAAGGGGAGGGAGCCATTTTGCTCAGTTTCCATTGTATACGTTATATTGGGGTGCAAAGAATTTAGGAAGTTATAAGATGTCTTGTATTAAAACTCTCCTGTTCAGAGGATATAATTTGACCTCTAATTTTACCTTACTTAATGATGAATTTAATAATCTAAGATCATACTTTACTAATAATAGTTTTCCTGTTCAATATGTAGACAAACTAATTAGATCCTTCTTAAATAATGTTTATAGCCCTCAACTTCCATGTATTACAGTGCCGAAGGATATAAAATATTTCTTGGTACCTGAAATGGGTCCCTTGAATAAGGAATTTAAGCTTAAATTTACAAAATTGTTAAGGAAATTTTTTTATCATACTGATTTCCGCATCATATTTATTAATAAAACGTCTTTAGGTAGCTTTTTCTCAGCGAAGGATCGAACCCCTGACTCGTTGCGTAGCGGTGTTGTATATTTATTTACCTGCCCTAGGTGTCTCCTTGGGAATTACATCGGCACAGCACTGTTCGCTCTCTCAGGGCTAGATTTTATTCGCATATGGGAATAAGTGGCCGAACAGGTAAAATTTTAAAAACTAAGGAAGCCTCCAGCATACGTGAACATAGCATCAAATGCAAAATTGATGTCACTTTAGACAATTTTAAAATTCTTGGTTGTAATACTTGTCCCAACTCACTAAGAATTTTAGAATCCCTTTTCATTAAAGCATTGTCCCCTAGTCTGAATGTTGACTCATCGTCCGTCCCTCTCAATCTGCTATGATCCCTCCTCCTTCCCCAATTCCTTATAATCCCTCCTTCCCCTATCTCCCTCGCCATCTTTCATTCCCGTCTCCTCTGCTCAAATTAGTCGGCCTCGGATACTGCTGTATAAGGTAGATAGCTCCATTGTTCCAGTGTACTATTGGTAATTTTTCCAGTGTATTAATTTCACATTTACTACATGTATTTAAAAATAACTTCTTAATTTTGATATGTAAATCTGTATAACTTAGAACTTAACCCTCTTTTCTCAGTCTTTTAAAATTTGTCTTTACGAATAGGTTATAGAAATTTCTGTTTGTTTTTCATTCAATATTGATTTTAATTTCACATTGTTATTAAACAGCCTGAAGATGAGCGTATTGCTCGAAACGTTGCGCAATAAAGAAGACTTTTCATGGCATTTACATTTCTCCTTGTCATTGGATTTCTACTAAATATATATATATATATATATATATATATATATATATATATATATATATATAAGCTGTTATTTCTTAATTTAAAGGTATTTTATGTCCATAAAATAATTTTCTGTATTTTATATCTATTAGTGTATTAAATTTTCTTCGTCGTGCACTGCCTTGATATTTATATATAGAATAATACCATACTATTATCACGATTGTTATGACCTAGCGCTTAGTAGAATGCAGTAATTTTAAAAGTACACTTAAATATTGTTAATGCAGTATAATAAAAATTAGCTTTCATATTGTCATACGCCTTTGAGTCACTTTGCAACACCCTTTGGAATTAGAAATTACAAAATTAACCCTCCTTATCTGCAATCGCGTTGCATATTGCAGAGATAGAGTTAACTAACACATCGTGAAGTGTGCTAACTAGAGACTTTTATTGCTGGGGCACGGAAAGACAAGGAACGTATTACGCCCGGCCTCCACAGCCAGTGGGTAAGATCGTTGTCCAATACGCGAAGTGAAGACAATAAGGTCGAGCGGGTTCGAATCCCGACGATGCTGGTATTAATAATAATCCGGAAGTTAGCCCAATGAGTCGGATAAATTGGCCTAAGCGCTGTGGCAGTTGATGATCTAGCCTAGCCTATCTTCCGTGTTCAGAGAGTTTTTTAAAAGATATTCGAGAAAGGCGACGCCATTTCAGGAAATCTATAAATTTTCCACAGAATTTTTCGAATAAGTTTATATTAAAATTATATTAAAATTATGAGAAATCTGAATAAAATGGAATTTCATTTACTTCCGGTCGATATTAAAATGATATATTTTAATTCTTGTTCCAAAATTAGTTTCCGCCTTAGACTTTGGTTAACCAAACCTGAACTAATCTGACCTAACCTAGCTTAATTGAATCTATAGCCTATACCGTAAACCATTGGTTCTTAACCTTTTTAGGTTGCGACCCAAATTTTGGTCCCGGGGCTAGCTCGGCGACCCATGCCTTCAAACAGTTCACTCGTAATAGATAATAAAATAAATAATTAATTAATGGTAAAATGATTTGGGATAACATAAATAAATGATAAATGACAATTTAATGACCCAATTTTGGGTCGCAACCCAGGGGTTAAGAACCACTGCCCTAAACCAACTTTTATCTCGGCAGTGTGACAAAACTTTAATTCTATTTAATTTCCGTTAACTATTATACTGGATTTGATTCCAATTCCACCCGATTTCGGTCTCAGCTTTTTTTTATGTAGTCCGAACTTAATTCCACTCTATACCTGGTAAACCTGGTAAAAGTCATGTACGTCGGTCTCTCTTCACATAAAGGTCAAGCTAGTGGTCCCACCTCTAGGCCTGGTCTGATGAAGGAGCGAGTTGCTTTCTTACGATCTAAGCCAGGCACACACGGCTTATCTGGTACCGTCCTGAGCCAGGCATTTGGTCTTCTTTTAAAGATTTCAACTTTGACTCCTGTAACGTTCCTGAGGTCCTTTGGAAGCTGATTAAAAAGTCTTGGCCCCCTGACAACCAAGCTATTTTCCTTCAGTGTTGAGGGTTTTGTTTGGATATTAATTGGGTTTAGTTTGAGATTAGGTACCAGTTTTTCGATCATTTTCCATATGTAAATTGTGGTGTATCTCTTTCTTTCTTTTTTTCAGCGCATATAGATTTAATTTACGTAGTCTTTCCCAGTAAATGAATTCTTCGCAGCCATCAATCTTGGATGTGAAATTCCTCTGGACTTCTTTTAGTTCATTAATTTCCTCTTTTTTGTATGGGAACGTCAAGACTGAGCAGTATTCAAGTTTTGGTATGATCCAGAGCTGGAATGATTACTCTCTGTAATCGATTACATTTGTAATGATTACGTATTATTCCAGTAATCGTAAACGTAATCGTGCTTTTCAGCGAAGCATGTAATCGTAATCGTAATTATAATTGTGGCAGTCAACCGTTGGAAAAATCGATTATATAAAGTATTTTCATATTTGTTTCGTGTCAAAAACGACACAACAAAATGCGCTTGAAGATGACGTTGACAGTTACGTAAGGGAGGAACTATAGTATTGCCACATTCTTCCAGCCCTCTGGAATACTAGCGTCGTTACAAAAACTGCCCCTGAAAGATTTAGCGCGCCAGTATATTGGAACCACAACGACCTCGGCTTTTTCTGAACGTGTTTTCTTCATCGCGAGAACTTCTACCGGACAAGCGGGTGGCCTTGGTTGTTGATACCTTCCGTGTAGTGTTGATGACCAGATGCAACGTTGAATTGTTCTCGAAGATGTGACATGTGAAGTCAAATCAATAAATGAATCGAGGCATTCCGTAATGCAAAATAACTAAATTTTTTCACGATCTACAGTGAATTTTCGATACAATTCAGTCTACGAACAACGTCATTCACCATCACCACACGTTATCGAAAAGTAATCGTAATCATTGTGTCAGCTATCCGCTGTAATCGTAATCGTAATCACAGATTTAAAAAAAAGAGTAATCTTTCCAACTCTGGTATGATCAGTGTTTTCAGTAGGGGAATCATTACCTTCTCTTCCCTTCTTCTGAAGGTTCTCAGTAGCTGTCAGTTCCTGTGTTTCCAAAAAGTCGTATATTTTCTCCCTGGCTACTCTTTCAGATATTTTGGGGAGATGTAATGTCAGTGACACCGGTCTATAGTTCTTTGCTTGAGACCTATACCTCCCTTTATATATAGGAGCAATGTTCGATCTTTTTAGTATACTCGGTATTTCTCCCGTGTCCAGGGATCTTCTCCATATCCAACAAAAGGTGTAGCTATTTCGTTCTTAAGTTTTCAATCAACAGGCATTCCATTTATCCAGGCCTTCAGCTGAATGTGATTTCATTTATCCTATAACTTTCGCTATATCTTCTGGGGTAAAATCAAACTCAGTTATCCACTCTCCTTGTAATTTCCGTTTAGATCATCAGTTAGCTCATTATTTTCTTTCCTTGAGGGTGCGATAGTAGTTCCCGTTTTTGTTTTTGTTCTCGTGAAACTGTAGAATTATTTTGGGTTATCTTTATTGTTTTCACCGCATCTTCCTGTTCTCGCTCTGAATTAGGATTAATTAGGGCTTGCATTTCCCTGTCTATAATTTCCAATTTTACTCGTATCACGTTTTTGGTGTTGTTGTCTGTGCAATTTATTAAATTCATGACGTGGTTACTCTCCTTCTCTTGTAGAATAACGTTCTTTTTTGTCTCTCGAAATACAGTAGTTCCCGTTTTTGTTTTTGTTCTCGTGAAACTGTAGAATTATTTTGGGTTATCTTTATTGTTTTCACCGCACCTTCCTGTTCTCGCTCTGAATTAGGATTAATTAGGGCTTGCATTTCCCTGTCTATAATTTCCAATTTTACTCGTATCATGTTTTTGGTGTTGTTGTCTGTGCAATTTATTAAATTCATGACGTGGTTACTCTCCTTCTCTTGTAGAATAACGTTCTTTTTTGTCTCTCGAAATACAGTAGTTCCTCTTTCCTTTTTGCTGTACTTTTGGAACATATTTTTAAAAATTCCCAGCGTCTTTTATACCAAGGTTATTAACATTTCTTCCGTTATTTTATCTTCTAAGACTGTTTTCCACTCTATTATGTGGCATATAGGATCTGATTTCTTCCCAATTTATAGTCTTAGAGTTTAAATTAAAAACGGCAAAATTTGCTTCTTTCTTCGCTATGAGCATTTTCTTTCAGTGCTGTCGCCATATTAGTGGATACCTTGATAATGTTGTAGTCTGAGATATTTGTTGGTATTATTTTTATATCATTGATCAAGTTGGTGTTATTCGTGAATACTAGATCCAAGCGGTTATTTTTTTCTGGTGTTCTCTGTTACCTCTGTGTTAACATATTTGTTAGAGCTATTAACATTTTTATTTGATGCTGGTCTTCTCTTGTGCCCCCCTTGTCCTGGTATATATATATATATATATATATATATTCACATTTTTCCCCATTCTTTTGTATTTTATAAATGGTGGGAAATTAAAATCACCGCAGAGTACTATATTCGGAGATGAGGTTTTTAAGGACTGTATTAGGTTTCTGATGTCGGCACTCGGCACCGACTTCAGAAAATTTTGCAGATGGAGAGTTTGGAGGTCTATAGATGACTATTAGTAACACGTGAAGTTTTTCAAGTTTTACTGCTAAGAACTCCACGTAGCTGTTTGATTTACTTGTTATTGTCTCTGTCATATGGCTCTCACGTATGTATATAGCACAGCCACCTTTTTGTCTTTCTGTTCTGTCAGCTCGTAGGATGTTGTAACCATCAATTTTTTTTTATCTATGTAGTATTCGCAGTTTTCACAATCTCCTTGGCAGTCTTTAAAGTGTGTTTTTGTGAGGCATGAGATGTGAGTCCTTGAAATCGTGTGGTTCGGTCTTAGACCTTCAATATTTGCCAGGTCTATATTTACGTTTCCTGTTTTGCGTTGTCCTTCGAGTATTCCAAATTCAAGTTCCTTCAGTGTCGTGTGTTTTGTATTCTTATGGTCCTCCAAGAAAGCTCCGTTTCCGGTTACCTTTTCTGGTAGTTTCTTATATATATATATATATAATATATATATATATATATATATATATATATATATATATATATATATATTAGGCATAAAAATTAATTAAATTTGCATTACATTAATAATAAGTTATAATTACGTTTTCCTTGCTTCAGGCGGGTATTTCAGCTGGGTATCGAGAAACAAATACCAAAGTACTCGCAAATCGGAAGATATCGCGATTCCTTGTTAATAATGTTAACAATATTGTATATTTACGGAAATTTTGAAGGTTAACAGAGTATATATATATATTTTTTATGCAGTAAGTAGGGGCCAAGGGCAGATGCCTGCAAAAGGCCCCCCGCCATAGAGGAAGAGGAGAGCCAAAATCAAGTTCCAGCGTTTTCGAGATGTTTAGACACTCTGCGTTTGAAATGCTGGAGGTCATAGACACGGGGAAAGATGGATTGAGGAAGATTGTTCCAGAGAGTTGACCGGGTAAGTAGATGAAATATTGAAAATATCGATTAACCCTTGCGTTAGAACATTGGTCTCCAAACTTTTTTGATCACGCACCCTTTAATCAGCAAAAATAAATAACACGCACCCCTAATGAACATGAAGATATATATATCAGAGCTGGGCATTTGCGGCATATTTTGCGGTACTGCGGTACTGCGGTACTACCGCAAACCGCAAACCGGAACCGCATAACGCAGTACCGCAAAGGATCGCTGAAAGTACCGCAGTACCGCTACCGCATTCAAATTTCCGCGTACCGGTTTGGTGCCGGTTTGGTAGTTTGGTAGTACCGCAGTACCGCAGTACCGCAAAATATGCCGCAAATGCCCAGCTCTGAATTATATATATATATCCTTTCATTATTTACTAGTAAGTTAATAGTATACAACAGAAATACGATAGGGTGAAGATATACTTACCAATATAATTTAATGAGAACAATGTGGCTGACTGTGCTTCATAATTTCTGAAAATCTTCGTTTGACACTTTGTGATACAGCGATTCGAAGGTCCGGTTCCAAGTTCAGTTTATTTCGATTCTTGGTTTTAATACCTATCATAGCAGAAAAAGACACCTCACACGGATATGTAGATCCAAATGGAAGGAGCGCATCGTTCGCTGCGCTTACTAAATCTGGGTACTCATTTTTTAATCCAATCCACCAATTGTGCGCAGTTTTCTTTTGAAATTCGGTTCGTAAACTTGTATCTTCCCTGATGTCAATCAACTGTTATTTTACAAAATAATGCGGCGATCTCGAATTGTGATATTTAGTTTGCTAAATTTTAATCGCGAGTAAGCGATATCGCGGATACTATCTCGCAAATTCCTAGGAATGACTGTGTGTTAGCGAGTATTTTCTTTCTAGGTCATCTTCTTGAAATTCAAAAACTTTCTGCGAAAAAACAATGATAAATCAGAATCATTAAATTTTCTTCGCGCACCCCCTAGATCGGCAGGCGCACCCCACTTTGGAGACCACTGTCTAAAGGGTTGGACAGAAAAGGTGTGAGAATCTGTCGAGGGTCTAATACTGCGTGCTCTCCTTAAATTTAGGAGGAAACATGCAGTTACAGAGTTTATATATATATATATATATAATATATATATATTATATATATATATATATATATATATATATATACTGAGAGAGAGTTACAAGGCCAAGAAGAAGCCTTAAAAACCTGTTGGTCCACTCGGGGAGGTTCCTGTTATTAAACTGTTAATTTTTTTAACTATTCTAGTAGTAGTAGAAAACTGGATAGAAAAAGCATAAGGCTCTCTCCCCACCCTCCATTCCCTGCCCCGCCAAAGGCGGGTAAGGAAAAAGGCTGAAAACAAAACTTGACCCTGGAAAAGTAGCCAAGGAAATTTTACATGAAAGAGGAGAATATACTGTATAAGCTAGCTCTACAATTACACTATGCACACAAAGACCGTGCACTTGATAGCACCGTTGTGCACCGTTGTGCACATCAACCACTTGGTATTGTCACAAAAACTTCTAACATATGGAGACAAGAATTAAGAACGGAAATCAGATTTTCCACACCATGCCCTCATCCGTCACGTGCAAGAGAGAGAGAGAGAGAGAGAGAGAGAGAGAATTAGTTAACGGTTAACATATACCAAGTGTCTGATTACCCACCCCTTTAGCAGAAACCAGTTCAGCACATCAAGATCGAAAGTAACATTATCCAAAACATTTTGCCAACCGGTATTTTCAGAGATTATTCTTCGCTCTATTTAGTATAAATAAAAAAATTATATTTTGAATTGTGATATTTACACTTAATTTAACTTAACTTTTACTTACTAGCGCACACACACACACACACATACATATATATAACTGATTATTATTTTACCTATTTCGTCGATGGGACATATGCAGTATATATAAGTATAACTAGCCCATGCATGGTACAGAAAATAAGGACAAATATAACTGAAATATTTCTGTATGAATACTTATGAGCGCCAGTATATATATACACACATGGAAGATGGGCAGAGAGAGAGAGAGGGAGAGAGAGGGAGAGAGAGAGAGAGAGAGAGAGAGAGAGAGGAGAGAGATGAATCAATGAATTTAGGCCAAAAAATCGCATATTAAGTTTTAGACAAAAAACAAAATTTTCACTGATTTTTACAGAGCACCACGCCTCTCACATGCATCCATTTTCGGTATGAGTAGCTCGCAGCATCATTGTCATGTAAATATTCCATCAACATATTAACGAAGCTTCTTTACGTGGTTCACACGAATGGAAGCAGCAAAGATTTGAGCTATAATCTAATGAGTGGTCAAATTCCTAATTTCATTGCCTTGCTTTTCTCCTTAATTTGCAATACTGGTTTTATAGGTCTGGGTGCATGAATCATCAAGAGCAAGACGTACCACAAATTTGCGTTTCCTCTCTGAAGCGATAAAATGTACTCCGCTCATAAAAATATTCATATCACATCAGGCCTGCTCTACACAAACCAGGCGAAACAACCAGAATATTTAAAATATGAAACCTTTTGTGTGTGTGTATATATATATATATACGTTCTGATCAAAACCAAAACGAAAATTTACATTCTGATTTTAAGCATGTTAAATTTACATTTCAAAGGTCAGAAGGGCATTCATATCCGAATTATCGCTTCTGTTAAAGTGGGTATTGGGGTATTTTCAACCGGAAGGGTGCATACATCAACCCATTATATCTAGACCGGAATTCAAAGATCGAAAGATATACAGAGACATGTAAGAAGTAAATAGACAGCCCAGATTTTGCTGTAACAATTTTATTTGAAAATTAGAGTACCAATAAATTTTAATTTTTGAACAATTAAGGTTTAGCTATTAATACTTTGTTGACATTCCTTTAGCTGCTTTAAGAGCAGCAACTCGCCTAGGCATAGAATTAATGAGTTCTGAAATTGTAGCTTGAGGTATTTCTAACCATGTTTGGCGTAAAAGATTCAACAATTCTGATCGTGTTGCTGGTTTTTTGGGCTTTTTACGTAAAGTCTTGTCTAGTATTGCCCACACGTGTTCTATGGGGTACATGTCAGGGGACTGACTCGGCCAAGGAAGTCGTTTGATACCATTTCGCTCCTCCCATTCTTTCGTCTTTTTTGCAATGTGGCATGGGGCTCCATCTTCCATGAACAGGCAGCTGTCTTTTTCAATTCGACCACTTGAGAATATTGGCATAAGTCCTTCTTCAAGGATAGAAATGTAGGAAACGAATATTAGTCATAATAATGGCAAACAAATTTGGATGCATACATTTTACCATAAAATTAAGGGTGTCTATTTACTTCTTGCATGACTATGTATATTTCAAACAATACATACATACATATCCAAATCAGCAATAAGGGATCACTGCCACCTTCACAACCACCCGTTACTTTTCTCCAATTTCAAAATCATTAATTCAGCCAACCAACTAATCGACCTCCGCATACTTGAGTCCCTTTATATCCCCAGTATCCAGCCAACCCTCAACGATTACAGTTCCGCTTTCAATTTAAACATTGCCAAATAAACTCCCAAACTCAAAAGAAATCCACCATCACTCCGCCCGGCTCCATCTTTCTAATATGGAATTCTTTCAACAGGCAACCATTCCCAATCTTCTGTACAATTAGTCTCTCATTACGTTAACAATTTGGTAAGAACCCCTTCAATTCTGTTTCACCTAAACCGTTTTTATTTTTTACTTATTGTCCGTACTTTTATACTTTATATCATTTAATTTTTAATCTTTTAATTTAATATATATTGTAACTTACTATTAATTCTCGCTAATTGTTGCGCCATTTTAATTTATTGTTCGTTTTTATTTATTATACTTATTTATTTCTACTTGTTTTTAAACTTTTTAGCACTGATGATGGAAGTTGAATTTTTCCGAAACGTCTGTTAATAAACATGTACCATCTTTTCGTCCTCCTATTCCTCGCTAAGCTACGCTTCCCTAAGAACAAACCATTCAACCAGGTTATATTATATATATATATATATGGTGTGTGTGTGTGTGTGTGTGTGTGAGCGGGATTAATTTAGGGGTCATGAATTATGAAATTGGAAATATTTCCGAAACATTTTCTTTCTTGAAATAAAATATATTTCTCACGATGAATTATAAAATATTTTAATGTCTTTTTTTCGTAATTCACTTTTTCCCATCTTCAAAACTGTTTTTATTATATATATATATATATATATATATATAATATATATATATATATATGTGTGTGTGTGTGTGTGTGTGTGTGTGTGTATTAGGTTGAATCATTGTTGTAGGGGTAAAAATCAAAACCGTTGGAGATCAAATGCACGTCACTTTTTCAGTTCTTCTTTTTGGCGAAAGAAATGCCATTCTACAATATTACCTAAATCTTATAATACTAAGGACTGCCTCAAGGCACCTACCGTTTACCCTAGTATATAGTATTCTTGAGACAAAAGAGTACGATGTATAATCCCACTTCATTCTGATTATTATATTTTTTTCTTTCACGGGTGAAATATGGCTGAAACGCGTTCTAAGAGTTGATAATTTGAACTATAATTTTAACTACAGTACAGGGTGTCCCAGAATTAACTATCTATTTCAATGAAATCGGACAAATTTTTTAAAAACACACTTTTATTTATGTTTATCATGTTTAATATGTGTTAAAAATGTATAAATTTCTAAATTTTTTTCATAATTTTATTTTCATAATTTTTTCATTATCTGGTCCAATGAAAGACCGTCTGAAGTCATAGAATGGCAAGAGACTCTCCAAAAGTTAACGTGTGGCTTGGAATGACCAAATCCAAAATTTATGGCCCATTCTTCTTTGCGGAAGCAACTGTAACAGGTACCGTCTACCTTGATATGCTTCAGCAGTTTCTCGAACCACAGCTTCTTGATGATGGCATTCTTGATAATGTTGTGTTTCAACAAGATGGAGCACCATAAATTTTGGATTTGGTCATTCCAAGCCACACGTTAACTTTTGGAGAGTCTCTTTGCCATTCTATGACTTCAGACGGTCTTTCATTGGACCAGATAATGAAAATTATGAAAATAAAATTATGAAAAAAATTTAGAAATTTATACATTTTTAACACATATTAAACATGATAAACATAAATAACAGTGTGTTTTTAAAAAATTTGTCCGATTTCATTGAAATAGATAGTTAATTCTGGGACACCCTGTATATTGTCCTTTGGTTTCAATTTTATTCTATAGTGGCCTCATATTGTGAAAGTTCGATCACACTGAAATAATCCTAAATGTATTTTAATTTTCTTGATATGCCTTTTGTAACGTTTTCTCACAAAACAAAAACAGAAAAACATATCCAATGGAAAAACTGACCGTCCATTTTTTTTTATTCATCCAATAATATATATATATATATATATATATATATATATATATATATATATATATAAGCTTAACCTTGTCGGAACCAATTCAGTGGCATTAAACCTATGAGGGCATGAAGGGTGCAAACGAAGGGTATAAAAGCATTGCCAAAGACCTCGCTTGGCACTCTTACTCTTGATCTCTAACCATGCGGTTACCGGTGGGTGAACTAATATATATATATATACATATTTTAAAGTTTTAAACAAGTGATTAAAATTGTGTAGTTTGCATATATATATATATATATATATATATATATATATATATATATATATATATAGATAGATAGTGAAACTTTATTAGTTAAATTTAATTTTTTTTAGTTTTTGTTACGTGTTAATTATTATAATTATTATTGTATATACACATTTTTAATAAAGTCCTTAACTGAATAAGGGTACAATCCGTAAACATCATGGGCATAGGGTAGGGTATTTTGCCGGTGGGTAGAAAATTTCTTATCTCTTCAGAAATAGTGGTTACAAATTATATATATATATACCTGTATATATATATATATTATATTATAATTTCAGATCAATGTTAAATTAACTTTATTAACTATTTCATTAATATAATTTCATCGATTGCGTAACTGCTGCATCATTCATTGTAGAGTTAATGCTTATTAGCTTTAAGGATGTAATGATGAAACATTACTCTTATTATTATTATTATTATTATTATTATTATTATTATCATCACAACAGATTTCCAATATATTAGTTAAACTTACGTTGAATATATATATATATATATATTAACTTTAGTTAACCTCGTAAAAATTAAAGAAAAATATATTTTAAAACATTTTTTTTTCTTTCAGAAAAATTTATTGAAGAAAATTTTGAAAAATAAAATTACGTAATTTGAAAAAAAAAAAAAAAAATGATCACAAAGAGTCGACTTAAATGAAATAAAAAAATTTATTGTTATGTTCAAACTTAAATTATTTCTGTTATTTAATTAATTATTTATCTATTTATAATTTATTAATTGATGCAGTTAATTAATCCATAAAATTGCGAGATTTATTAATTATTTTTCATAATTTTCTAATTTTTTTGTTTAATATTTCCATTCAAAGGACCTTGTTCCTTCCCCGTCATTGGAATTATAATTTATAGTTATAATTCCTTTAGGCATAAGGCAAATTATCCTTTTTCGTACGCTACCGAAACCCAAATTAAAATTTAGAAATTAAAATTTATTTGATATTTTTTTTCGTAAGCGATTGAATGTGATGCGGACGGCATTTGCTTTAATATATCATACATCAGTGTCTGGTGACATTTGGCATCTGTACGTCTTTGTAACCATATTTCCATTTGCATTATTTGCAAATGCACGCTGTTTAATGAAGTTTAAGATCGACAATAAAAATGAATTAAGTGTTTGGAGTATTAATTTATTCATTTATTTTTATCGTCTTTCTTACATATTTTGGATCAAGTAAAGATAAGCATCCCCAGCCTTCTTTAATTAGCCTTATAAGGCTAACTAACGAAAATATCACGACCTAACCTAACCAATCGTCAAGGGCGTACAGTTGACTTAACGATTGGTTAGGTTAGGTCGTGATATTTTCGTTAGTTAGCCTTATAAGGCTAATTAAAGAAGGCTGGGGGTGCTTATCTTTACTTGATCCCATATTTTTATATTTTAAAACTAAAAAAATTACAGTTTTCGTACATTATTGGGGGACACTTTTGTAATAGTTACGTAAAATAGTTTTAATACTAATCCAGTAATCAATGAGGAGGGCCAGAAATTAGCACGGCGCTCAGGTCAACTAATGCGACCCATTGCTGTAACTTCTGTATTATTATTGCCAGTCATCGGGGTTCGAACTCTTGACCTCAGTGTCTTCACTTCGCTTACAGCATCGTTTCCCAAGATTTTTATCCAACGCCCCCTTCAGACTGAAGTCAATCCTTTACGCCCCTTCTTATTTCAAATGCAAATGGCATTCAGTGGCGTGTATTTATTAGTACCACAATCAGTGTTAGGTAACCTTAAAGTAAAGATTTCATTTATTAATGGCACCTTTTTTTGACAATTTTTACTTATCATACAGGCTACTGACATACAATGGAAGAAGGAAGCAAGTTACAATTTGCTAAAAATTGTGCAAATTTGTTCTATGTGTGTAAGGAAGCATGACGCACCAATATAAATTGTTTTTTGCCCCACAACCTTCCATTTTTCTGTTATTGCAGTTGCAAAAAGAAGCAAATTAAATACAAAATCAATATTTTTCCTTCACGTTTTGCTCAATCACTTCTTTGTGTGTAAGGCTACCTACTGCCTACTTGCTTTCTTCTACTATTGTACGGCAGTATAGTGATAGTAAATAAAATTATTGAAAATATTCAGATTTTACTTCTTATTTTTACTTTGATAACCATCTCGCACACCTGTAGTTTGAGGAACGCTGGCTTATAGGCAAACGGTGTTACCTACTGAGCTAAGAACACTGGCATAAAATAATACTAGACTGAATATGTTGTTTACATAAACAATAATTATAATAACAGTAATAAATAAAAAATTATAATTTAGTTTCTCCTATTATTTCAGGTTCTTTTGCTGTGTATTGTTACAGCAGCTTCGGCTGCTCCTCAACTATTTTTCGTCGTGCCTCGGCGTTTCTTAACGGCACAACAATCTGAACTTGACCAAGAAAGTCTCGTTCCAGTAGTTGTTCCAATCATCAATAGCGGAAAAAGAGGAAAATCGTTATCACAGGAATCGCCGGGCGTCGTAAATGAAGCATCTCAAATTCAGAAAATGCTAAGGGAGATAGACTTGACACAACTTGCCAATTTTCTAAGGGAAACTTTGGACAGAAAAGACATTACAAACAAAGTACCAATTGATATAGCATCAGCAATTGTTGACAAAAGTCTCTCTATGACCAGTGTTGGTGAACCCTTTGAAGAAGTTGTAACGGAAAGAGTAAGCGTTATTGTAAATGCTGATCAGGAAAATGTTGAAGTTCCAAATGTCGCAAATGAAGAAAATATCAGAAAAAACTTTGTTGGACAGAATTTAGATAAAGAGGTTAATGCAATTGTATTACATGTTGACAAAGAGGTGGAAAACAAGCAAAAAATATTATTTAATGAAACATTACCTGAGGCAGAAACAACCGTTTCAATTTTTGATCAGATTATACAAGAAATAAGCGCTACGAAAGTTAAACAAACAAATGAAGGAGCCGAGGTTGTCGCTGTTGAAGAAAAGGTAGACAAAGGCTCAACAATAAAAGAAACTCAAGAAAAAGTCGTTATTGCAAAGCCTATAAAGGAAATTACTTCTGAAGTGAGTCCAGTTTTCATGGAAACTGAGCAGGAAGTCATTACTGAGGGTATTCTGACTGATTCTCTTACTACTGCTGTTGATGAAACTCCGAACATTAAGGAAATTCAACAGGAAATTATTCTTCCAGAAGTTGAAGAAATTCCACAAGAAGTAACTAATGGAAACGCTGTTCAGGAATCAGTCGGGGGAATTCAAGATGAGGAAAATGAACTGCAGCCAGAAACCTCAACTGAAAAGGTTGCAACTCTAAAAGAACCAGCATTGATTGAAACTACAACTGTGGAAGAAAATTTTGCCACTGAAGCTCTAATTTCTGAAGATATCCTACAAGAAACTCTTACCACTGACGAAGTTAAACCCGAAATATCAGTTCAGGAAGGAAATGTTAATGAAATAGTAGTAGTTGAAGAAACCCAGCAAATTGCTGAAGACGTTGTTAAGGGAGAAGCACTACAACCAGAAATCCCTGATGAAGAGGCTTTAACTCTAGAAGAAACAGAGCCAGGTGTTTCTGAAGTTGCAGTTGTAGAAGAAAACTCTGCTACTGAAAGTCCAGTTTCTGAAGATATTCTTCAAGAAACTCTTATCACTGAAGAGGTTAAAAACGAGACATCAGTTCGAAAAGAGAACATCAATGGAGTACTAACCATCAAAGAAACGCCAGGGGTAGTTGAAGATGTTGTCACAGGAGAAGCAGTACAACCAGAAGTCACCACTGAAGAAATTCCAATTAAAAAAGATACTGATCCGATTGTTTCTGAAACTGAAATTACAGAAGAAAACTCTGATACCGGAGCTCCAGTTCCTGAAGATACTCCTCAAGAAACTCTTATCACTGAAGAGGTTAAATCCGAGACGTCAGTTCAGGAAGAGAATGTCAATGAAGTACTAACCATCAAAGAAACTCCAATAGCACTTGAAAATGTTGTTACAGGAAAAGCAGTACAACCAGAAGTCGCCACTGAAGAATTCCAGTTGAAAAAGATAGTGATCCGATTGTTTCTGAAGTTGCAATTGCGGAAGAAAACTCTGATACTGAAGTTCCAGTTCTTGAAGATATTCCTCAAGAAACTCTTATCACTGAAGAGGTTAAATCCGAGACATCAGTTCAGAAAGAGAATGTCAATGAAGTACTAACCATCAAAGAAACTCCAATAGCACTTGAAAATGTTGTTACAGGAAAAGCAGTACAACCAGAAGTCGCCACTGAAGAAATTCCAGTTGAAAAAGATAGTGATCCGATTGTTTCTGAAGTTGCAATTGCGGAAGAAAACTCTGATACTGAAGTTCCAGTTCTTGAAGATATTCCTCAAGAAACTCTTATCACTGAAGAGGTTAAATCCGAGACATCAGTTCAGGAAGAGAATGTTAATGAAGTAGTAACCATCAAAGAAACTCCATTAGCACTTGAAAATGTTGTTACAGGAAAAGCAGTACAACCAGAAGTCGCCACTGAAGAAATTCAGTTGAAAAAGATAGTGATCCGATTGTTTCTGAAGTTGCAATTGCGGAAGAAAACTCTGATACTGAAGTTCCAGTTCTTGAAGATATTCCTCAAGAAACTCTTATCACTGAAGAGGTTAAATCCGAGACATCAGTTCAGAAAGAGAATGTCAATGAAGTACTAACCATCAAAGAAACTCCAATAGCACTTGAAAATGTTGTTACAGGAAAAGCAGTACAACCAGAAGTCGCCACTGAAGAAATTCCAGTTGAAAAAGATAGTGATCCGATTGTTTCTGAAGTTGCAATTGCGGAAGAAAACTCTGATACTGAAGTTCCAGTTCTTGAAGATATTCCTCAAGAAACTCTTATCACTGAAGAGGTTAAATCCGAGACATCAGTTCAGGAAGAGAATGTTAATGAAGTAGTAACCATCAAAGAAACTCCATTAGCACTTGAAAATGTTGTTACAGGAAAAGCAGTACAACCAGAAGTCACCACTGAAGAAATTCCAGTTGAAAAAGATAGTGATCCGATTGTTTCTGAAGTTGCAATTGCGGAAGAAAACTCTGATACTGAAGTTCCAGTTCCTGAAGATACTCCTCAAGAAACCCTTATCACTGAAGAGGTTAAATCCGAGACATCAGTTCAGGAAGAGAATGTTAATGAAGTAGTAACCATCAAAGAAACTCCAATAGCACTTGAAAATGTTGTTACAGGAAAAGCAGTACAACCAGAAGTCACCACTGAAGAAATTCCAGTTGAAAAAGATAGTGATCCGATTGTTTCTGAAGTTGCAATTGAGGAAGAAAACTCTGATACTGAAGTTCCAGTTTCTGAAGATACTCCTCAAGAAACTCTTATCACTGAAGAGGTTAAATCCGAGACATCAGTTCAGGAAGAGAATGTTAAGGAAGTAGTAACCATCAAAGAAACTCCAATAGCACTTGAAAATGTTGTTACAGGAAAAGCAGTACAACCAGAAGTCACCACTGAAGAAATTCCAGTTGCAAAAGATAGTGATCCGATTGTTTCTGAAGTTGCAATTGAGGAAGAAAACTCTGATACTGAAGTTCCAGTTCTTGAAGATACTCCTCAAGAAACTCTTATCACTGAAGAGGTTAAATCCGAGACATCAGCTCAGAAAGAGAACATTAACAAAATAATAACAATCAAAGAAACTCCAATAGTAGTTGAAAATGTTGTTTCAGGAAAAGCAGTACAACCAGAAGTCACCACTGAAGAAATTCCAGTTGAAAAAGATAATAAGCCGATTGTTTCTGAAGCTGCAATTGTAGAAGGAAACTCTGATACTGAAGTTCCAGTTCCTGAAGATACTCCTCAAGAAATACTAGCTGTTGGGGACACACCACAAGTAGTTGAAGATGTTGTTAAAGAAGTTGTTAATACAGAATTAAGTCCTCAATTAGCTAAAGAAAACATTTTCCAGGAAGTTATACTTCCTGAAGAATCTACTGTCATTGGAGCTCCAGTTGTAGTACAGGTTGTAGAAGAAACCATAAATACTCCATCAGGGGATATTTTTAAAGAATCTCCCGTACTAGAAACTGTAATGCCTGAGGACACGCCTTCGCTCGTTGCTACTAAAAATGAACCTACAGAAACTGCTCAGGAAACATTGGTGCAAGTGGCACGAAAACTCTCTCCACTCAAAGAAATTCATAACGCCATTGCTGTTGGAGAAATAGTTATAAAGCCTAAAGTTACAAGGCCTAAGGAACCAGTTCATGAAACCGTGCCTCATGGTAGTGGTAAAAGTATTAATACAAATTCCATCGATAACAGAAACGCAATCGATCACTCTGTCGCTACGCATTTTGGCTTCAGAAATCCTTCTTCAATTTTGAGGACACCAAGCAAGTACTTCATGCATCAAGGAACTCTCGTTGATCCTAAAATGCTCGTGGCCCCCCAGTTTAGGAGTTTCATTTACCACAATGATTCTCCTGATGTTATCGCAGCTAAGGTGGCTTTCTTCAGATTTCAGGGGGCCCTTACATCTTCACAGCCATGAACAAAGTAGAAGTAGAAATATTAAGCAATATTTAAGTTTAGAAAACTCATTAGGTGCTCAATTTTCCAAGAAGATTGTGTTTTTTTTAATTAAAAATTGTTGCAATATTTTCTTCTTGAATTTATACAAATATAAATTCAGTTCGGTTGGCAAATGCATGTAACTTTCTTTCATTGCTTATTAAAACTTAAATATTTTATATTTGATTTTTATATGGAAGAGCTTTATCTCAATATTAAAGGTGCAAATACTTAATAATATATATATAAAATATATATTATTAAGTACTTATATATATATATATATACTTAATAAATATACATTTTTATATATATTATTAAGTATATATATATATATATATATATATATATATATATATATATATATATATATATATATATATATATAAAATTTACAATATTTATTGAATATATTTTTGCAGTCATTAACTATTTCCCTTCTAATATGAAATTCATATGTTAAAAAACCTCCAATAAAAACTTAAATTATATCAAAATTAACATACTTTAAAAAAAAAATAATATATATATATATATATATAATATATATATATATATAATATATCAATGAAACGAAAGACATGACGAAAGAGGGACTTAGTACTTAGGGCCATTTCAATTACATACAGTATAAAGCTTTGAAATTGCACAGACTGTGGTTCCCTGCGTAGTTTCAAATCTTTGTCTAAGTTGTCGCGTTTCATTCCGGTTTTCTCTTATATACGAGATAAATAAAGAGGGAAACTAAAACTTTTTGTTTGTATTATGAGTGAACCATGAAAAAACGATAGTTTTTTTATTATTAATATTATTATTATTATTATTATTATTATTATTATACGATACCCTTTTTTTCATTAATTATATATGAACCAATTCATGATAAAACTAATTAATTACTTACTACTTTTGTATTGATGAAACAATTATTTTAATTTTGCCTTTTTGATAAAAAATAAACATATTTAATGACTGCACTATTTTATTTTCCATTAGGATAATTAATTTTTTAACAGCAATATGTCGTAACAAATTTTATATATATATATATATATATATATATATGTATTTTTTTTAACTGCAAACAACACACAGTATAATTAATGTAAAGAACGACGCTTGTGTAAAAGAGCGTTCCGCACAAGATGAGGAAGGAGAACGAACAAATGAAAAATGAGGTACCTCATTTTTCATTTGTCCGTTCTTTCTTCTCATCTTGTGCGGAACGCTCTTCTACACAAGCGTCGTTCTATATATATATATAAGCAAACAATCACAAGGAAAAGGAAACACAAAGTCCGAGCACTTTCGTGATATATTCACATTATCAAGGAGGAACAGAAAATATTTCTGTTCCTCCTTGATAATGTGAATATATCACGAAAGCGCTCGGACTTTGTGTTTCCTTTCCCTTGTGGTTGTTTGCTTATTAATAAGGTCACGTGTTATTTTGTGATTTTAGTGCATATATATATATATATATATATATATATATATATATATCTTTAAAAAATGTCATAGATACAACTAATTTGAAATGAAATTGTAGAAGCAGTTGAAATAAAGGTTATGCCTTTCAAATCAATTATATAAAATATTAAAATATTTGAAAATTATAATGATATATTTTAAATTAAAAATTTATGAGGTTATTATATAGGAATCCGATTTATAATTACCTAATTTGAAGAGTAACTCTTTTGTTTCTTCTGTCAATTACTTTTGAAAGGGAGAATTAGAGTCAATAAATGAATGTTACTAATGATCAAGATATGAAATGAAGGCAGAAAATATGAAACGCGAATTATTATTATTATATATATATACACACACATCGAACCACTGACCCTTTGAACACGAGGTAGAATTCCAATATGGCAAGATGGAATTTGAAGGTTATCCTCTTTCTTATTTCAGGTTTTCGATCAATTTTCCTCACAATTTCTTTGTATTGATGGGTTCAGACACAATACTGGATAATTATGATAAATTTCACGGTGCATTTAGGATCTTTCGCTCGTTAAAACCTCGTTTTTATATAAATGTCTTGCCAATGTCCGTGGTTCAGTAACACTGAGGTCGGAATTCGATTCACGATAGTGCTACATGGATTCCAGGAGTTAGCGCAATGGCCCGCATTACTCTGGCCTGAGCGCTGTACCAATTTCTGTCCTTCCTGACTGATTACTGCCACACTGGCAGCTTTTAAGTCAATCATTGGTTCGCAGCTTCGCCGGAAGAGATATGATGAGAAATTAGATGTAAAAGTCGTCTGACAATTTCATTAATTTGCGGTTGTTGGGTTTGGTTGTGGGGAATTCTCTCGTAGTAACTTTCCTTATATGAGTATTTCTACTTGCAATCATTCCCACATTCGGTGCTTCGTGCTCATTTGACCACATTTTTAAGCATTTATCATTGGAAAAGTCGTGTATCCATCCCCATAATTGGCTACGTTCATTTAGCCAACTAAAATACCTTATATTTTCTCAATTTATTTAAGCTTTCAGCCAGTTTGTTATAATGAAAGTCCATTTTAAATTAATGCTACATTGCTTTTGATGAAGACTATTGTTTGTTATAAAAATATCATTATATGTTGGGTGTGGTAAACGTTTTGAAATGACCACGCTGCTTTTCTAGTCCAATCGAGTCAAGTGCTGTCAGACTTTGCAGGAATTAGAACAATATTGTTAATAGCATAATAAATGCACAGAAGTTACAAACGAACAAACAACCGAAGGTCCACTCTAGGTTTAGCCTAGGATTTGGTATTAGACGTACAAGTATAAATGAAAACTGGAAGCATAATCCCTGAAAGCTTATACAGGGTGTCCCGTAAGTCTGGACCCATAGGGAAAAATAATAAAATTACAAAATAGTCCAAAAATTTATTACATAATCTGTTCAAAGTGTCCGCCGTTGTGTCGCACACATAGTTGAAGACGCAATCTCCACTGCGACAGCACTTTCTGAATCACAGTCGCAGAAATTTCTTGACACGCCTCCACAATGCGTGCTTTAAGGTGGAAAATGTTCTGAAGTTTGACCTCGTACACTTTGGCTTTCAAGTGGCCCCACAAATAAAAATCATAATAAAAAATAATAAAAAAATAATAATAATAAAATAATAATAATAACATAATAAAAAAATATATTATAAATCCCTATGGGTCCAGACTTACGGGACACCCTGTATGTGTGCTTTTAGGGAATATATATATATATATGATGCACACCCACGAGGAAAAGGAAAAGCAATTCCAAGGTTTTTCGTGTATTCAACAGTACACCTCTTCAGGGAATGAATACACTGAGGGAGTCCTTAAATACATGAAAGTCCTTGGAATCGCTGTTCCTTTTCCTTGTGGGTGTGCAGCATTTATTTATTTCACGTGTTTAATTGTGTTAAATATATATATATATATATATATATATATATATATAAGCAAACAACCACAGGGAAAAGGAAACACAAAGTCC
>JAJOZX010000987.1:585000-712500 GCA_023014485.1 Bathynomus jamesi | reverse complement strand
AATCTCTTCTTGCAACATGTTAAGATACCTTTCGGCATTAAGATTTCCACTGACAGAAATTGGTCCAATAATTCTGTCACCCCATATCCCGGCCCACACCATCACTTTACCGGCACCTTGCATCTTCGTCGGACTCAGCCAGTTAGGGTTAGCATTACTCCAATAACGTATGTTTTGCCGATTAACCTCTCCATTGACGTAAAAATTTGCTTCATCAGTAAACAAGATCTTACAAACGCATATTCTTAGGGTATCTGAAACATAAAAACAAACGTTTAAATTTTCCTATGTATGGAAACTTACGGCCCACCCTGTATATATATTTGGCTTCTTGCCTTTTCTTTTCATTCCCTGACGAGGTGTACTGCTGAGTACACGAAAGCCGTGGAATCGTTTTTCATTTTCTTTTGTGGGTGTGCATAATTTATATATATATATGTAGCCTCGGTGGTGTAGTGGTTAGTGTCGATGACTACGAATCCATCGGCCCCAGGATCGAGACCCGGTGACGGCAGGCGGCACGCAGCAAAACCCAGCTGTTCATCCTTCCACAAAATAAAGAAATTGGTTGGTAAATAAATGGGTACCCTGGGTAGCCTAGTGGTTAAGACGCTGGGCTGAGGTGGGGCGTTGTTGTTCGGATTCCACGTTAAACTGTAAGTCTAAGGTGGAGTGATAAGCTTGACCTTCGTTAGAATAAACAATTTGGGCGGAAGCAAAACCAAGGTTAACGAAGCTTTTATATATATATATATATATATATATACTGAGCGGCAGAAAAATCGGCCCACTTGGAATATCGCAAAAAACAAAAAAGTGGGCAAGCTTCTGTTTATAAAAGTTTTAAAATTCGAAAATTTAGTTCATGAGGACATTAAAAAATCTTCAAACACCTGTTTAATACAATTTATTATCAAAAGATCCTGTACAAAAAATTGTAACTAAAAAAAACAAAGGTTTCGACAGAAACAAAAAATTGAAAAAAACAAACAATAAAGCAACAAAAACAACAACAACAACAACTTGTGATCCAGGGTTAATAAGAGGTGTTGCCTCCCCTAGCTTAAATGACTGTAGCCATTCGTTGATTCATCCCATGAATGAGATCGGCGATCACATCCTGTGGGATTCCTTCCCACTCTTCAGTTAAAGCCTGTTGTAGCTCCTGTAGAGTGTTAGGGGCTACTAGACGAGCCCTAAGAGGCGGTCCCATCGTGTCCAAGAGATGTTCTATGGGGTTCAGGTCCGGACTTCGGGAAGGCCACTCGATTCGACAAACTCCAGCTTCGTCAAGGAAATCGTTAACGGCTCTTGCCGCATGGGGTCTAGCGTTATCGTACTGTAGAAGGAAGTCTTCGCCAACGAAAGGAGCAAAAAGATCCGCATGCTCCAGCAAGATCTCTTCCACGTATCTTGCGGACGTCAATGACCACCACCAACAACGACGAGCTCTGTGCGCGAGTTTGAAATGATACCACCCGAGACCGTGACTGAGCCTCCTCCAAAAGCAACCCTCTCCGTAAAAGTGCACGGGGCGAATCTTTCTCCTGTTCTTCTCCACACTCTTTCCCGTCCATCGTCCATCGGATGTGCGAAGATTAAGTCTTGATTCGTCCGTGAACAATACTCGTCCCATTGGACCATAGTCCAATTGACATGCTCACGAGCGAAAGCAAGACGAGCATTGCGGTGGTGTGGGAGCAATTCCGGGCCCATTGCTGGACATCTAGCATGTAAGCCACTTTCCATAAGTCTCCTAACGGTTCGCTCCGATACACTGACGTCTCGAAACCTTTTCAGCTCATTGCGGACGTTTGTGGCAGTCAAGCGACGATCTTGAAAAACACTCATGATGATGAAACGATCGTCACGGGCAGATGTGCAGCGCGATCTTCCAGATCTTGGTCTTCTGGTGTACTCTCCTGTCTCACCATAACGTTGGTAGACACGTCGAACCGTTGTTCTTGGAATTCCTAGCGCATCGGCGACGTAACGCTGGCTCCGACTATCTTCAATTAGGGCGACGACTCTTGCGACGTTCACGGCACTCAAATCTATTTTAAATGTCCAATTCTGAAACCAAAAAGAATTAGAAGTCTATCTGTTACTAGACGCAAATGCCTACTGCCACTAGTGGAAGAAAAAAGTGGCACTAGCAGTCTAAGAGCAATTGAATGTCAGACTGTCGAATTCTTAAAAGAAGTCGAAAATTCGTTACAGCTAGTGTGTTCGCAGCTAACGTTGTTTTGTCTCGTAGACTATATTTTCGAATTTTAAAACTTTTGTCTCATAGACTATATTTTCGAATTTTAGAACTTTTATAAACAGAAGCTTGCCCACTTTTTTGCTTTTCGCGATATTCCAAGTGGGCCGATTTTTTTTGCCGCTCAGTATATATATATATATATTAGACTGGTCCA
Organism: Bathynomus jamesi; assembly: GCA_023014485.1. Taxonomy (NCBI): domain Eukaryota; kingdom Metazoa; phylum Arthropoda; class Malacostraca; order Isopoda; family Cirolanidae; genus Bathynomus; species Bathynomus jamesi. Next base: position 710,080 of record JAJOZX010000987.1, on the reverse strand, counting down.
ACCTATAAAGGTGAATTTTCAAATTTATTATTTTTGATATGGTACCCCTGGATATTGTGAAGAATGGTTAAAGAATTATAAATACCAATTTTAATACAAATCGGATAATATTTAGAGGTGCCGCACGGAGGTCAAACATTTCATTTTATTCTCCAATCGGATTATTTATATTAATATTTTTTACCCCTGAGGTAGCTGTTATCGGTGCGGTTTTTATGATGTGGTATCCCACAAGTAACATACCTACAGAAGATAACTACTCCACAATCCATATAATATTACTATTTTTTTTTATTTCTGATATTTTTGACAGTAGTGCGGCACCCTTAAATATACTTCAAATGAGCTGATATTTTTGTCAGAAGTTATTCTTATAAAGGTTCACAGTACTTTGAGGTACCATGTTATGATTTCAAAAATGTTGTTTTTTGGACCAGTCTAATATATATATATATATATATATATATATATAAAATTAACTAGAGTCTGTAGTTTTTATGTAGGAGCTGCTTACCACTTGGAATAGATAATGCGCTTGTTGGCCTCATTTGAGATCATTTTTATAGGTGCTTCCACAAATGCTGAATGGAAATTAGATCAAGAGTTTGTAGCAGAACCTTCATCCCTTGAATCCTCCGAATGTACTCCTGCCTCTTCAAGCAAATCTTGTTGACTAGTTCCGTGTGTTGTGGGTCGTTGTCTTGCTGGGAGACAAGACAAGACACGACAACAGTTTATACTCATTCAAAATTCGGTGGTTGGTAGTGTGTTTTACCTATAATCCCATTGATATTTACAAGATCACCCAATAAACATTGCATTGTTGCATTGTTTTAATGATACAGTCAAACTGAAGCTTTTCATGGTTTCGTGGTCTCACAAACTGGTTTTTGTTTGTGCTCAGACATATATATATATATATATATATATATATATATCTGGGGAGGATCCAGGATTTGCTGGAGGCGGGTTCGGTACGAGCGCCGAAGGCTTTTAGGGGGCTCCGGGAAAATTTTGAAAATTAAGGTTCTCAGAAACGCGTTTTTAAGCAATCTGCTGGGTGTTTGTTCAAGTTTATTAGCTTTTACATTTTTGAAAAGATCGATTACAACCATTCATAAACACTTTGGGGAAAGAATAATTATTTCCTGATTGAAAATGGTTAGTTATGAGTTTATGACATTGAACTTTTCAGCTTGTTGCAGAGATCTAACAGGAATTTTCTGACGCAACAGGACACCAACGTCAATATCATGTACCGATGCATGGCAAGCAGGGTTACCTGCAATAAAAACAAAATGCGGACCTATTATAATTATATTAAGAAAATGAAATAAGATTTAGCTTACTTTAGTTTTTAGTCTTAAGCGTAAAATATATGAAAACAAGTAAAATGGTTTTCTGTGAGTCAGCTTGTCGTACAACACGTGTTCCTACCGGTATCACTGGCGTTACTGCGAATCCATCCTCTTTGCAGTCGGGGTAGAGTGTCCTTCTTCATCACTGTCCAAACGAGAGACAATAAATTTAATATGAGCAATCGATCAGTAATTGTAAGTAGTTTTTAAAGTCATTGATTTAGTTTACAATACAGTTACTAACCTTGCCACTGACGTGGGATGGACCAAACCTGATGGACCAAAAAATCGGTCAATTCTTGGTTGCTGTTTAACTCTTCTTGACATTGTAAACCGAAAATTCTATTGAATAAATACTTTGAATGAATATTGCTTTTTAGACTTTTGAGTATTAAAGTAAGACACAGGGTCGACTAACGATCTGAAACAAATGAAACAAAAGGGTATATTACATGCTTTTAGTGTTGTTTGTAAAATAACTTGTATGTTCAGTCAGTTAGCTTTGGGAGCGGGACTTTCTGGTTTAGGGGGGGGTTCGATCGAAACCCCCGAACCCCCCTTTGAATCCGCCACAGTATATACTGCAATATATATACTCGTATACATTCGGAACAGTTTTAATTACTGACGTTTCGAAAATAAAAGTTTCAATCATCAAGTACCATAACTAAATTATTATAAAGTATAATACAATAAAATCAGTAAAAATCAGCTGAACGTACTATTAAAAGGTTAAGAACACTAACTGAAATATTGACAATAAATTAAATTTAAAAAATATTAAAAAAAAAAAATTAGCTATAACTCAACTAAAATCCAAATAAAATGATTAATAAATGTCACACGGCATTACTCAGCCTATATACAGTAGTTCGTTTGCTTCATTCAGTGAAGGTTGAGGGCTACGTTGAGGCCAGTGTCGTAACACTGCTTTTCGTCGATCAGCGAAGTTAACGACATTGTGTCTGAAGAGTAGATGGATGGGAGAGTCCTCTCTGTCCAAGCTATGTAGCGAACCGTGGTTTTGATCTCACGTAAAGCTGCAAGTTCCCTCCGTCATATGACAGTAGATGTTGCGAAGGAAGTTAAACAACCCCATCATTACATTTATAGTGAAGGTTGAGAATGATGGCTAGTTGTCCCATTTTACGTCCTTTGTCCACCAGAGGGCGCTGAGACGGGTGATAAAGGTACCGAGAAAAATAAGTTCCCTTTAAGAGAAGACTGGCCCATCCAAATGCATTATTTGCAGCAGACTCGTCACAACACCCTATCCCCATTTCTCAGACTAGTTTGGGACAGTCTTCGGCAGGTTGAGACTGAAGTATATGTACTGTAGTGACTGCGAGATTCTGAGGTCTTTTAGTAGATTGGTGTTATTGCTATCTATTATTCAGAAGGGGGTGGGTTATTGAAGTTGTCGGAGGAAGGAACATGTTCTTTTATTGAGAATTTGTGTGGTTTCTTGAGGGGACGCGATGTCCCACTTGAGACTCCTCGATGTTCCTTTACATGTAATTTGAACTGGCGGCAAATGTTGCCTATATAGTTCGTAAGACAGTCAACACGGGAATATACGATGGATGAGGGTGAGGCAACATCTAGGAAGCTCATTTACCCACTTTGTCATCTTGAGTGTGCCCCAAGGGTCACCCGAACCAGATCAGAAACAGGGTAAAAGGCCGGCTCAACCCTACCCTATACCAGCGGCGTCCGGGAGCGAACCAGAGCCTCACCGCTCAGAGTCCGTCACCGTAACCAATGAGCTTCCAGGCGCTCATAAGAGTAATGATTTGATAATCTTTCTGTTTGAAATAAGTTTTGTTATGATTGTTTTCAAACAAATCAAAAGGTGATTTGTGGATATAAGTGCTCGAAAAGAGATTTAAGACCTGCCAGAATTTCTCACGATTCACACGATAGTAACGTGGAAATTGGAGTATATTCTTTGGAATTGTGTGGACAGTAGGAATTGATTAATATATATGTTGTTAAGAAATCCTTTTAAAGTATTTTGAAGGGGTATTTTGGAAAGGCGTAGCAGTAAAAACCATTCTAAATATTTTTCTCTTCATTATGGAAATATTATGGTATTAATGTATTATAAATTATGGGTAGCAACTCCAACTCTGGGTTAATTATAAACAAGGGTCATGCAGAATCCTCAATTCGCTTTACAACAGATCCTATTATAGACTGTTATATAAGTTACCTCCAAAATGTTCAGCCTCTCAAATGTTCGCTAACCGCAACGTTCCGGGCCTCTCTGAATTAACAAAATATGCTCAATACAGTTTAATGCGAAGAATTTAAAGCTCAGACAATCCAATTGTCCAAGCTATTCATCAGTCCTGCTTTATGTCTTCTAGACTGTGAGCCTCTTGGTATGAAAGTGTTTGTCTATTGCTCCACTTAACCTCTTAACGCCTGAAGATTTTGTAGGGTTAAGTTATGAATGCGTGTATTGGAAACGGTACAAATACGACCCAGTAGTCCAAAAGAGGTTAACTCCCGCATTAACCATCCCATTATATGTATTTTTTAATTTTTATGAAGCTGTTATTACTAATTTTTATTATTTCTCGTCTTCTTACGTGTATCATTGTTATTTCTTTATTACCTTAATCCTTTTTTGTTTTTAACATTTATTGTTTAATTAATTAGTTGTATCGTTAATTACTTTGATTAATATTGTACCTTTTTTTTTTTTAGGTCGGGGGATCTGTCTCTTGTCAATAAACATTATTATTGTCATTATCATAATTTTTGTAATCTTAGCCTTTGGTTGTTTTTATTATTGTCTCAGTAACGTGTCTTTTTATTTCTCTTTTGATCATAATCAACAGTTTTTAAAATTTATATGTTTTGATTCATCTTATCATTTATTACCTTCGAGAATATTATACTATTTTACGGGATTTATATCTTGCCAATAAAGCTTATCCTTATCGTTATTATTATCATCACTATCAATATTATTGTAATTTAACTGTAGGTCCTAAAGAGTGACGAAAACAAAGGAAAACCCTACACAGTATATTTAAAAACACGATTATTTCACAATAAGAAACTTGTTTTTTTTATATACGAAGTGGCTTCAGCGAAGAACAGCCTTCCTCCAAAACGTTAATTAATTTTTACTATTCACTTATTTCGTTAGATTAAAAAATATCAACATTTCTCGTCATGTGTAGATGAGAACTTGCTTTTTGACCTCTCTCATCTGCGTTTCTTTCGACTTGCTCATGGTCATCTGATGCAAAGTTAATCCACGCCCCTTTGTCCACCCTGTAAAGAATTACTGCTAAACTATACTATTTTTATATATATATATATATATATATATATATATATATGTGTGTGTGTGTGTGTGTATATATATATATACAGGTATATACTGTATATATATATATGAAACGAAATAACAAAATTGCCTCTACCTGGATTTGATGTACTTACGACACGTGCTCATAAGTACTACTCCATCTTTGGGACCTCAATGCAATACCAGAGAGATTTTAAGTAAATGTTACCATTACATCGAGTGCGGGAGGGTTAACACGTAAAACCCCTCTGGACGTGAAAGCTCAAGTGTTTCCATGGTTGTTTAAATACACGACAATTTGCGTTAACTTTCATTCCGTCGTAGTGTGGTGGTATCGCTCGCGACACCTAAACGAGAGGTCCTGGGTTCGAGTCCTGTTGGAGCAGTTTTGTTTCATACAAAAACCACGTGTACTCATATATGTAAAGTCAAACGTTTCGCTCCACCTTAGACCTACAGCTTAAAATGGAATCCGGAATATATATATATATGTGTGTGTGTGTGGTTGTTGCACCACGTGTACAGTCCGTTAAAAAAATCATCTATCGTAAAACAACATGTTTCTTGCCGAGTATGTAGTAAAAGGAACATTTGTTGTACTTTAAATTATAAAGATACGTTTCCTAAAATAGTTTATGTACATGGAGTCCATCAGTAGATAATCAGATAGATAGATAGACTGATAGATAGATACCCTGTTCCTTTCAGAGACATTATACTCGAATGGACGGAATACGTTAAGGATCTGAAAAACAAATCAGGACAAAGTCATTCATTTAAAAAAAAATCATGAAAGGTTTGGCCTCCAACGGTACCATCAAGCAGATATACGGTCAAACTAGAATAATATTAATGTGGAATATCTAACAGCTAACCAGTCCTTGAATATTTTACTGGTAAACAAGTATAGTTCAAGTTCAGGCATGAACTATATTTAATCAAACACCTGCTTTGAACATACACACACACACACATATACACAAACCGACACTGATTTTATGGGCAAATCTGTATCTTAAACCTAATCCTATATAAAGGTCATTGCTATTGTACGTATACTTTAAGATTTAAAGGCTTACTGTGTAGGTCACTCGAGATCGTGTGTAGGAAGTACGTGAAAAGGACAGAAAAAGGAAGTTGCTGATATGAAGCGTATCTTAACTAAAGGTTTATCCTTTAATTAATATCAATACTTGATGTAAGTCGGATCTGAAGTCGTCAATTCCCAATCTAAATTACAGCAGTGATTCAAATTCAATTTTACACACACACACATACATCTATACAGGGCGTTTCATACATCCGGAGACATTGGAAATAGGTAGAAAGAGTAATACAACTTTATGACAACATTTTCAACATTACTATCACAGAAGGTATTCAAATTTTTCACTCTGAACTTCAAGACACTTCATTACTCATAACTGGCAATCTCTTTGAACACTTCTGATTGTTTCAGCCGAAATTCGTTGCAATTACAGCCTTATCTTAGCTTTCAAATCTTCATTTGTTCTTACTCTGTCTACGTAGACAACAGACTTCAAATGTACCCTTTCCAGTGGCTCTAGATTTTTGAAGCACTATATATATATATATATATATATATATATATATATATATATATATATATATATATATATATATATATATATATCAGTGATGGGCATCGTTACATTTAAATCTGCTGCGTTATCGTTACTCGTTACATGAATAAAATAGACGTGCGTTACCGTTACATCGTTACACTCGAAACTGGCTCTCGGCGTTATCTTTATTCGTTACATGTAAAGCGTTACATTTGACAAATAGTATTTGAAGCAGAGGTTAATGTTATATACGATAATACGTCTTTTTTAAGAAATGTTTATGGGCAAAGGTAATTACTTATATGTATTCTACATGTACGAGGTATCTACTCGCACAGACACACCCACACACTGTCACACACACACACACACACATACATGAGGTAAGTAGGTATTTAAATGCTGAAGTAATAAAACGGCAAGTTCAAGGAATGATTTTATCGAGAAAAAGAAATACAATATTTTTATTTTTATTTTATATTTTCATAAATGTTTCACGCAGTTTAACTCTCATTCGTTTAAGTACTAACGTTTTTCATTGTCGTTATTCGTCCTCTATCGAAAGTAACGATGTAACGAGTAACGAAAAAATTCCGTTACATTTTCAAAATTGCCCCTTGCGTTACCGTTAGTTCGTTACAAATGTAACGCTCGTTACATAATGCCATTACATGTAACGCGTTACTGTCCATCTTTATATATATACAGGGTGTCCGAGAATTATCTGTACAATGTTTGGCTGTTATTAAAAGTCAACCATGAAGTGTAGAAATTCCAGTGTTGTCCCATTTTACAGAGAATCTCATTAAGTTTTTTCTGATACCAAGTTTTGACAAGTTTTTTAGAAATTCCAGTGTGTCCGAACATTATCTGTACAATTTCATCTTTTAATAAAATTCTTGATAACACACGTAAAATTCTTAAACAAGATTATTTAGAATCTGTATTTTCAAAAGTTTCTTTTATTAAAGTAACGTTGTTACAAACATTCGATATGTGCACCATTAGTGATTCGCAAAACATCCAATCGATACTCCAAATGTTGCCATGTACGCTGCAGCATATCCACATCAATTCGCTCAATAGCAGCTGTGATTCTTGCTTTTAAATCATCAATGTCTGTCACCCGCGTACATTTCTAAAAAACTTGTCAAAACGTGGTATCAGAAAAAACTTAATGAGATTCTCTGTAAAATGGGACAACACTGGAATTTCTACACTTCATGGGTAAGAACAATCGCGTCGATTGATCTAATGTTAATATGCAACAGAGAATAGAATACAAAGACAGAACAGGTCATCTCTTTAATAATTTAGAAATTTTGCATCTAGCTTGCAGTAATCCTTGCTCAAATGATTCTCACTGTAAACTCATAGATAGGTATTATAGTAAGATAGTATCCTTGTTAAGAGAAGCAGGAAGCCCCCTGATTAAATCTTACAACTATCATACTAAGATTATTCCTGGATGGAATGATTTTATTGCCCCCTGAAGAGGGAATCGAAAGACGCCTACGATTTGTAGTGCTTTCATGGTAGACCCAGATTAGGACCAGTATACATGAATATATGTAGAAGTAGGGGCCAGTATAAGGCGGCCATAAGGCGATGCAAATAGGAAGAAGAGTCTACTCGAGTATCAAATGCCTGTGAAGCTCGCATAAATAACGATAATAACAAATTTTGGAAATTTGTTAAGAACCAAACGGGTGTCAAAAGTGTCCTATCCCCGACAATCGATGGGGTATCGGGGGAGGATGGAATTGCAAAGCTGTGGAAAAACCACTACTATAACATTTTAAGAGTGTGAGTAGGGATAATCTTAAGATAGAGTGCAGTGAAACAACTGTGGGAGGGACGAGGGAAAATACTTTGATATCAGTTCCTGAAGTAAAGAGGTTAATTAAAGAGTTAAAGACTGGTTCTGCGTCAGGGGTAGATGACCTATCGAATAAGCACTTAAAATATGCCAATGACGTAGTATGTCTGCATATATCATTGCTCCTATCAGCCATGCTTGCTCATAGCTATATCCCAGCAGAGTTCATGTCTTCATGAGGGATTGAGGGTATATATCTTGCTCCTGGTAAAAAAATAAGTATGAAGACATTCTGTCCAGCAATAATTACAGGCCTATTCAGGGCCGTTTCCTGGCATAAACAGACTAAGCGGCCGCTTAGGGCCCCGCTGCTACTAGGGGGGGGGGCTCCTAGACAGGCTCCCAGGTCATACCTCAGTGGGCAAGAATAGGAATATAGCTGGTTATTATTAATATTATTGTTATTATTATTATTATCCTTATTATTATTATTATTATTATTATTATTATTTTATTATTATTGTCGTATTAATTAAAGTTTTTGTATGAGACAAATGTGATAAAACGGAGACAAACGAAACGTTTTGGTCGTTATGTGTAAATAACTATTGTGAGATCTTATTTCTATATTATTTAACTTTTCTTACGATATGCTTATACTTTCCTAAATGCTTAATTTTTCTAGTATTGTAAAACATTATTTCACTAATTTACTAATTATTAAGAGATTTTGTAACACTAGGATTATTTTCGAAGAAAATAGAGGAGGAGAAGCTTTCCAGTAGCACAGGTGAGATGTGCCACTTGTATATTCTTATGATTACAGTTCAGGCAACTAGGTTAGGTGGACCATCAAGCTAGGCAAGTGCTCAGGAATCGTGTAGAGTAAGCTAGTCTCTGTAATATTTATAATATTTCGAAATGTGAAATTTAATGGATCATATCACCTCAAATTCTGTTCACACAGCTCAATTATCAAACAAGATAAGAAAGAGTATTTTAGCAAAAATTAACAGAATATGTAATATTATGTTCTTCTCAGGAGCACTACTGAAATATTTGGAAAAGCCATCCTCAGTAAAGCCTGATGAGCATCATGAGCCAACAGCAGGACCATCCTCTATGCAACCTCAAACACCAGTAGAAGTAGAGCCTGATCTAATGAACCAACAAGTGGCCCATCTTCTGTTCAGCTTCAAACACCACACACAGGCATTTCTACTGAGCAACAAGAACCAAGATCTGCTCCACCGCTTGATCCGTATGACTGACCAGTTGTCCTGTCAGATGCCTTGAAGACAGATCTGGTGTCTCGAGGACCATTTCAAATCAGTCCAGATTTCACATTCCCTAAAAGAGAGGACGGTAGAAGCGTTCATCACCATTACATGTACAGGACTTTAATTAATGGGGAAAAAATAAAGCGAAGCTGGCTGATGTACTCTAGAAGGAATGATGCTCTTTATTGCTTCTGCTGCAAGTTGTTTTCAAGGAAGTCGTACAAACTAATTACGGATGGACTTTCAGACTGGATAAACATTGGTTCGCTTCTGAAAGACCATGAAAATAGTTCAGAACATGCAGATAACATGGCAACATGGAAGGATCTGGAACTGCGGCTAAAAACTGGGAAGACCATTGACCAAACTGAAATGTCATTAATGGAGGTAGAGCGAAGACGCTGGCGAGATGTTCTCACACGTCTTGTAAGTATAATCCAATCACTGGCAGAGAGAAACCTTGCTTTCGGGGGATCTTCCTCTACATTGTACAATCGAAACAATGGCAACTTCTTGAAGGAGGTTGAGCTGCTTGCCAAATTTGATCCAGTGATGAAACAACACATCAGCAGAGTCGAAAGTGGCAATATAGTCATTCAAGTTACCTAGGAAACATCATTCAAAATGAGCTCATTGGGTCTATTAGTGGGAAGATCTTGGATGCCATTGTTGCAGAAATAAAACAAGCTAAATATTACTCACTCATTTTAGACTGCACTCCAGACATAAGCCACCAAGAACAGATGTTGATTATTTATTATCAGAACTGTTAAAATGGGTGAAGTACCAGAAATAAAAGAATACTTCTTGGGCTTTCTTGAGGCTTCAGAAAGTACAGGCCTGGGTTTATCAGTTCTGATTCTGAAGAGACTAGATGACCTGAATATTCACTTTCATGACTGCAGAGGACAGTCATATGACAACGGAGCGAACATGAAGGACAAGAACAAAGGTGTTCAGGCAAGGTTATTAGAGAAGAACTGTCGTGCACTCTATGTTCCATGTGGGGCTCACACTCTGAATCTTGTAGTGGCTGATGCAGCTAAAGCTTCCACAGATGTCATCAGCTTCTTTGGCAACGTACAAAAATTGTACAACCTTTTTGCAGCAGCTACATAGAGATGGACAATCCTAAAGAAGCACGTGAACATAACACTCAAGTCTTGGAGTGAAACCAGGTGGGAGAGCCGGCTTAAGAGCATTGAGGCTGTGCGATACCAGAGCCACAACATCAGAGAGGCCCTGTTGGAAGTCAGAAACAATACCACAGATGCCATAGCCAGGACTAAAGCACAAGCACTTGCAGAGGAGGTAGGGTCTTATCGCTTTCAGATTTGCACAGTAGTATGGTATGATATTCTTCATGCAGTTAACCATGTGAGCAAACTTCTGCAGTCTTCTACAATGCAGTTTGATGTGGCAGTCAACCTCCTCACAAAAACAAAAGACTCACTCACCAGCTACAGAAACACAGGTTTTGTTGCAGCACAAGTCGTAGCTAGGGACATATGTGAGGAAATGAATGTGGAGGCTGTGCTGAAGGAGAAGAGGCTCAGATCCACAAAAAAACACTTTGCTTACTAAGCTCCTGACGAACCCTTTACAGAAGCCTTAAAGAGGCTGGAAGTCAAATTTTTCAATGTGGTGGTGGATTGTGCCATCGGGTCAATAAATGAGAAATTCAAAACATTAGATGATGTGAGAGACATATTTAGTGTTCTCCTAAACTTCACCACAATGAACAAAGAAGACTTGTCCTGCAAGTGTGAAAAGCTCTCTAAGATACTGAGCTCTGAAGCTGACTCTGACATTGATGGAAGAGAACTGGCCCTCGAAATTAAGAACTTGCCGACTTTACCTTCACACAACATGACTGCATTGGAGCTTCTCTCCTTCATTCATCAGAAGCAACTGGGTAACTATACCCCAATCTCTGAGTTGCACTAAGAATTGCCTGCACTCTACCTGTGACAGTAGCGTCAGCCGAGAGGAGCTTCTCTAAGATGAAGCTAATCAAGAACTACCTCAAATCACCAATGGGGCAGGATCGCCTCAGTGGCCTTGGCATCATAAGCATCAACCAGGACGTTGGCAGGGAGATTTCATATGATGATGTTATTGATGATTTCGCCCAGAAAAAATCTAGGAGGCAAAAATTTTGAAGCTATAAACTGTTCTGTATAACTGTTAGCTATTACACGATTGTATCGTAGAGTTAGTAATTGTTTGGTAGTTGATAATTGCATTATTTTTTTATACATAGTTCTGTGTCATTTATTCTAAATAATGTGTAAGCTAATTTTCAGGAATTTCACGGAGTATTTTTTCTGTTTGTCTTCTGAAAGTACATATTTGTTGTTTTGGACATAAATGTTTCATTAGAATTGTTTCATAACTGTTTTTTATTAACACAGACATTTTTTGTATGTGTGCTGAGGTGATGTAGTAAGGCGTGAGTTGGTGGATGGAGGGGTGGGGCCTCAAATGAGTATACTGCTTAGGGCCCCCTAATGGCTAGAAACGGCCCTGGGCCTATTGCTGTCGCTTCCTGCTTCTCGAAACTACTAGGAAAACTCTTGTTACTCCAATTAAATGATTACCTATGGACATCTCCTAATCAGTTTGGTTTTAAAAGGTCCCACTCAACTGACCTGTGTATCTATGTACTTAAAGAAACAATATCTAAATACATTGACAGTAATTCCACTATTTATAGCTGTTTCCTAGATCTAAGTAAGGCATATGATAGAGTGAACCACAATATTTTATTTAAAAAACTAGAAGACAGGAAAGTTCCCATGTACATATTAAATTTATTGAAATTTTGGTATTCCCACCAATCTTTTACCGTTAGGTGGGGCAATGTACTATCCGAATGTTTTGGCTCCTCTTGCAAGGTGAAACAAGGCTCCTTGCTCTCCCTTATGTTGTGTAATGTGTATATTGATGGATTAATTGCTTCACTTAATGAGGCAACAATGGGATGTTGCATAGATAACACAAGGATAAATGACTTAGTTTATGCCAATGATATGGTGTTAATAAGTCCCTCTGTTAAAGGTCTGGATCGGCTACTAAAAGTCTGCGAAGTGTATTCGCAGAAACATGATATTGTTTTTAATGCTACAAAAACTAAGGTTATGCAGTTTCATCCTAAAAGCTGTAATCAGCCAGCTGATATTAGGTTTAAAATGAAAGGTGAAGTCATTGAGGAAGTACAAGAGTTTAAGTATTTGGGTCAAACTATTACAAGCTCCTTGAGTGATGACTCGGATATAAGAAAACAATTTTGAAGCCTTTGTGCTAAAGCGAATATGACTATAAGGAACTTTCGGTTCTGTACAAGTGCAGCTAAAGACACTCTCTTTCGTACTTTCTGCAGTAATATTTCCGGACAGCAACTCTGGGTGAATTATAAAAAAAGTTCTGGCAGAACCATAAATTTGCTGTACAACAGGTCTTTTAGACTCTTACATAAATTACCCCCGAGATGCTCAGCTTCACAAATGTTTGCTACCCGCAGTGTCCCGAGCTTCCCGGAGGTAACAAGACGTGCTCAATACAGTCTGATGCAAAGAATTAAAAAATTAACCAACCCGATTAACCAAGCTATCCATGAGTCCTGCCGTTTATCCTCTAAGCTATGGAATTCTTGGTACGTAAATGTCTGTCTGTAGCTCCACTTAACTTCGACATTACTGTATTATTTCTAATCAACTGTATATATTTCTAGCCTTAGTATGTGAACTGTCATTGTATTAATAATATTTGTTATATGGACATAGTCTTCCAATAAACCTTTTTATTTTCATTTAATTTATATATATATATATATATATATATATATATATTGTTATGAAATTTTGGTCTTTATATTTGTACTCGATACATGTTAAATTTATTTACAAGAATGTTTGAAAAAATATTTTGGTGTCTTTTTAATTTAACATTAAATTATATAGTAAGAAACTGGTTCACAAATTAATCCTATCAATCTTAACCTTTAGCCCTTGAATTAACTTACCTAAAGGTTAATTGACACTTAATTCGCCCTATCACTCTTTGTATCCTGCAGCCGCGGGCCCACTCGCACATATCTGAGTTGGGATCGATTAGCAAAATTTTTTTCCCACTATGAAGTTGGTTGGCGTAAAATATCTATGTTAGTTGACACGATTTGCGTAGTGGTTGGCCTAAAATCTTTGTAATGGGTGGCGTAAAATTATATTGGTTCGCCTAAAGTCATCATCTTGGACTCGGTGAATGTTCCCCTGTAAACATATGAAGGGAGCCTATATCCAGCTCGCATTCGACACTGCCTGCTTAATAGGTTAAAACGGTGGTGTCAATGTTAATTGGTTCCAGGTCACTCACGAAGTTCTTAGAATGTATTATAACTCTAATAGAACTCTTCAGGTATAAAGCGTTTTTGATGGTGATGATGTCATGATGATAATGATAATGATGATGATGATGATGATGATACAGAACTCGGGAACAGGAAAATGTTTCATTTTTGTTAATGATACTTTGTCCAGCGAGCACCAACATTGATTTTTCCTTATAGTTAAATTCAAGCTACATCGTGGCTAATGGCAACATTGCTTCCCGTTGATCAGCGAAGTTAAACGATACTGGATCAAGGTAGTAATTGGATGGAAGACCGTCGTCCGCGTACAGATGATGTATCGACCCGTGGATCGGATTCCAGTAACGCTGTAGGTTCCCTTCGTCATACAACCTTACATGCTGCAAAGGAGGTTAAACAACCCCAACAAACAAACATTATACAGTAGCTGAATTTATCTTTCCAGACCAAGAGATTTGTTGGCATTAAAAAACAAAAACAAAAAACAAACTCTACGGTAAGTAATTACACATTTTCAGTTAATTAGTTACAGTACAATAGGGTTAACTGTATGATGGCATTATATATATATATATATATATATATATATATATATATATAATATATATATAGTGCTTTACATCTGAAAGGAATCTAATCATTCCTTTTACAGCTCTCAATGAATAAAAAAAAAAATCACATTCGCAGAAAAGAAAAACAGTAACAGGAGCCTAGACCGAATAAGTTATAGAATTATGTATGCAAACGTTGTAGGAATAGCACTTGACTTTTCTTCAAATTGAAGTTGAAGAATGGTGACCCAATGCAGAAAATATCCTTCTATTAATTTTAGAACTCCCAAAGAGCCCTTGACATGCCCAAATGCCCGACATACCCTAAGTTAAGTAGTTTGATCTAATTTCGTTTTGCATTTGTATTTCAAAACTGATATTTATTTTATATGATTTTTTTGTACTTGTTTTTGTCCTTTTTTTTTTTTTTACTATTACAAAATCGTTTTTCAAAATATTAAACAGTAAAATGGAGACTTAAAAGTTAGCTTCTTAACTAAAGAAACTTAAATAAATATGCGTAACTTGTTTTATATACTGTGTATATATGGCGAAACTATATGTAATAATAAAACTATCATATCTGCATATATGCTCTATAAATTTTTGTAAATATATTAATTGATATAGCGTACTATGGCATTTATCTAAGAATAATCTAAGAGTAGTAACTCCAAATAAGGGCGAAACACAAGAGAAAATCAGATATATCTGGTTGCATTTCGAAAGGCTTTAAAATCAATAAAGTCACGTGACGTCAACAAAACTTGTGACATCACAAATTATACGTAAACACATTTCGAAATTTTAATTAACGATAAATTAATAAATAACAGTAACTTACTTAGTTAATTTAATTAATTTATTTAATATATATATATACACCCATCTTGTCGCCCCTCCTCTCGAGTTGGCCTGGTAAAGTAGTGAGTTGGTTTCTTGTACTCTCCACCTCACATAGCCAGGTACGCCCGGCTCATCGGGGATTGTTCTGAGCCAGGCGTCTAATCTTCTTTTGAAGATGTCCACTGCAACACCACTCGTGTTCCTTAGGTCTTTGGGCAGCTGATTAAACAGTTTTGGTCCTCTCACAACAAAACTACTTTCTTTCAGGGTTAAGGATGTTCCCTGTCTAGCCTTTAATTTGGGAACACGACACAGTCTTCCTTTTCTACATTCCTTTATAGAAGAATAACCGTTATTAATAATAATAAAATGAATAGATTTTTTCAATTTACAATGACATGAATAATTGTGAAGCTCGACTATTTATTTCATTTAATTTAGCCCTTAAGCTTTAGGCTTTACTGGGCTCTTATTAAAAATAAGCAGCTAGTTGTTATAAATTTATAATAATAAATAAATAAGTAAATAAGTATTATTAATAGTTAAAACATGTATTACAATATTAAACAATATTAATGGACAATATTTAACAATATTAGTGGACATTAATCCTAGATTTTTGTTAGTATGCCATTACTAATGGGGATTTGAGCTTGGTTTTAAACAAATTTACATTCACAATATTTTTTATATCGGCATGCAAGTCATTCCATAGTTTCAATCCAATGTTTCCACTGTTGTTTGGGGAGTTACAGGGTTCAGAGTAAGACTAGGGACTAGTTTCTCCATTATTTTCCAAGTGTAGATAATGGTGTATCTCTCTCTCCTCCTTTCCAGTGAATACAGGTTTAGTTCGCGTAACCTTTCCCAGTAATTTAGTTCTTTGCACCCCTTGATCTTGGCTGTGAAACTTCTCTGAATCCCTTCTAGTTGTCTAAGGTCTTCTTTTTTATATGGGCATGTTAGGACCAAGCAGTATTCCAATGTGGGTATGATCAGTGTTTTCAGTAGAGGAATCATTATATTTCTATCCCTTCGTTTAAAGGTTCTCAGTATCTGCCCAGTTACTCTCTTTGCTCTGTTTACTGCTATCTTATGTTATGTTTCAAATTTCGCATCATCAGTCATTACAACCCCAAAATCTTTTGCTCTAGAATTTCTCGGAATTTCCTGTCCATTTGAGGTATAATATTCCATGGATTTTAGGTCTTCTCTTTTTCCGTACCGTAATAGCTGAAATTTCTCGGTGTTAAACTTCATATTGTTGTCTTCCGTCCACTTGTAGATTCTGTTCATGTCTGTTTGTAGAGATCCTATATCTTCTGGGTTTCTTATTTTTCTATTGACTTTGTGTCATCGGCAAAGGATGTTACTGTGCTGTCTCTGGTAACGTCCTCATCTATGTCAGTTAGCATGATTATGAAGAGTAGTGGAGCTAATACTGTTCCGTGTGGTACTGAGCTGAGGACCTCTGATTCTGATGAAGATACTCCTTGTACTGTAACGACTTGCCGCCGCTCACTAAGGAAATTATATATCCATTTCCCTACTTTTCCTGTTATTCTCATATATTTCAGTTTATGTATTATGATTCCATGGTCACACTTGTCGAACGCTTTGGCAAAGTCTGTGTATATTACATCATACTTTTCATTACTTTCCAGTGCATCAATAATGTTGTTGTAGTGTTCCATTAGTTGTGATAGGCATGATCTGCCTGACCGAATCCCATGTTGGTTATCATTTAATTTTTCCCGAGTTTCCAAAAAGCCATAGATTTTCTGTCTAATTATTTTTTCAAATATTTTAGTGAGATGAGATGTAAGCGACAATGGTCTATAGTTTTTGGCCTCGGATCGATCTCCTTTATATATTGGGACTATGTTCCGCTCTTCAGGATGCCCGGTATTTCTCCCGTGTCTAGTGACCATCTCCATATCCAATATAGGGGCTCAGCTATTGCATTCTTGCAGGTTTTGATCAGTGTGGCATTCAATTTGTCCGGTCCTTTTCATATTTCATCATGGTTTTATTTGTTATCCCTAAGCAAGTAATCTATTTGATGCAATAATGGAAATACGACATTTCTGAAGTTACGTCTTCCTATTTTGGCTATTTTCTTCTGTTGTCTATTTTCGACAAGAGATTTCTGTATATTTTCTTGTTCTCAACCCACAACTCTGACTTTCAAAAACCTCTTAATTTTCGACATGCCTAACTTAAGGTACATTCAATCCTAAATATGGAACGCACAGAAGGGCTAATAATAGCGTGTAATACATTATCATACATTTAAAATTTATTAATGGGTTGACCGATTCAAAATCCACCCGTAGTAATTTATACCTGAATATCAGGTGTCCTTTACCTGGAGCATAAATTACTCGTGTTAATAATGCTGGAAAGATAAAACGGTTTTTTTTAAACTATTTTTAGAGTGACATTTACTTATCTGGAGTTAATCTGTTTCAGATATAACATTAAGTGAGGTGTAGGAAAAACATTTAGACAAGCCATTCACTGCCAATAAATGAATAACAGAACCCACATTTGAATGTCAACCAAGTAAACTTTTGGGTTTTCTGCGTTGTACGCAAACAAAGCTCTTCAGCAAATTCATTATTTAAAAATTGGAACTCTCAATCGTTAAAGGTATCGGAAATACCAGATCTCTCCACATACCTTAAAGTATCTTAATTGTACTTAATTGACAGACGGGATGCGTTTTTTAATTAGAACATTAAAAGGTTTTATTTCTTAAGGAAATTGCCTAATATTTGTAAATTTACAATTGTTATAAAGTTTATATTTATATAGTATTTACTTCAAGGAACTTTTAATAATTTTAATTGAATTTCATTTTAAAAAATTAAGTACTCTTGAAAAACGTTCTAATTTTCATATTTATCCCTCATTTACACATTCATTTACATAATTATTTACTTATTTCACTATTTTTATACGTTTCAAATCATATTAAAGTATATATTCTGTGCTGAATATATTATTTTTTAATAAAATTTGCTATCCTTAAGTACTATATATTCATAATATTATGTTGACGGAATTAAGGAAAAAATAGTAAATATTACGCCCTGTGCATGACCCACGTATCATATCCAACTTTAGCCTTCGAAAATGCCCTACAAAAATGTATCAGCTACATGAAAACTACAACTTCGACCATTTTCTTTTTTGAAAAGCTGATCTATATACATCTAGATCTGTACTAAAGAATATTGATAATATATTACAGTCAAGGGTGTACTGCTGCGGGAACGCACGGGAGCGCCGCTCCCGCACTTCCATTTACCCAAATTTTATTTATTTTTTTTAGTTGATACTTGGAAATTGGGAACAAACAGACTGAGATTCTGCTATTATTTCCTTGTACCGGTACATCAGTTAATCAGGTTACCTGATTAACTGATGTACCGGTATAAGGAAATAATAGCAGAATTTAAAATTATGTACCAACATGCAGGGGGTGCGGAGTTATTAAAATTTTAATACGAGTCCGAGTCCCGAGTCCGAGTCCGGGGTCGAGCCACCGAGTCCGAGTCCAGAGCCATGAAGTAAGAAGAGTGAGAAATGAAAACGAAAAAGAGTCATAGATTTATTCATCATACAGCATTTTCCATAAGAAAAACTAAAAAAATACTCACGCGGGAGGAGAAAAATAGAAATCCTCTATTCAA
Organism: Bathynomus jamesi; assembly: GCA_023014485.1. Lineage (NCBI taxonomy): Eukaryota > Metazoa > Arthropoda > Malacostraca > Isopoda > Cirolanidae > Bathynomus > Bathynomus jamesi. The sequence continues at coordinate 691,248 of JAJOZX010000987.1, read as the reverse complement.
AATTGGCATAGGGCCTACAAAAATGAGATCCTCATAAAAATACATTTTTTACCTTTACTCCTCCCAGTTTGTCCTCAGGAAAAGGACCGCCCACACCAAATCATCCTTCATTGTTGCACGGATTCTACAGCTATTTTAAGTTGTGGTACATATGATTTGAATACTGTCATTACCCAAAGGGTTAATTTGCATGTTGTTTAGTTGTTGCATGGCTAGCCATAGAGTGGATTCTTGAATCTTTGCTAGCCTGTAATTCTGTAAAGTTACTAAACTGTTAAATTTACTTTAATTTTTCTACAATGCAGAATGAAGTATTATTTGTTCTATTATTTAACTACCAATACAGAATGAATTATTAATCATTATTATTATGTCTTAAGATCTAGACATCAGTTATTTTAGAAAGTTAGAATGTTAGATCGTACAGAGAAGTTAAGAAAATTTAGGCCTTCTCGGACTCGCATCATTTCGAACAGCGAGCGAGTCCGAGTCCCGAATCCAGCCAAATATGCAGGTCCCCTCCCCCCAAGTCCCGAGTCCGCACCCCTGCCAACATGCCGATATTTCCTTGGAGCTTCTGCACCTTAAAATTTGTCATTACACCCCTGATTACAGTCCTCTCCCGTTACATCCTCCATTGCTCACAAAAAGCTAAAATTGCAGCTGCCTTCTCATTTGCTTATTATTATTACAATATATCAATTAGTGTCATCTTTACTACAGTCATTATGAAGATTTCAAATTGGGATTTTCAAGAATTTAATTAGACCCTCCAATAAGGTGACAGATTCACACGTTTTCTGCTCGTTCATCCTATCTTTGGTTTTTGGACACTGGACAGCTCATCTCGTACTCTTTAAGACCAAAAATGAACTTATCATCGATTATTCTCAAAACCGAAACTGAGTTATCTTCTGTCATTTAGCTTTTTATGAATCCCGGTTATATATTTTATAGCTGAGCAGTTAAAATATTTTTTAAAATTTCGATTGCAAGGCTTAATTCAGCAAAAAAAAACCTTTTTAAAGTGAAACTTACGAGTTAATACAAGATAGAATTTCTCACAGGAATCGTACGACTCAGTCTTTAAGAGGGAGTTACGGCCATATTTTCAAAATGAAAGAGGATCGGATTACTAATTCCTCTAGAGACCAAATCATCGTAACTTACCTTATAACATGTTACGTTAAATTAGGTTTCTGTGATATCTGATCTTTCAACGGCTTGGTACCATTGATTATAAAAATTGGGATACGCTGGTCTGTGAGGTAGGTGTGGTTTAGTGTATCACGGCTTTTGCAATTAACTATATGTCGATTATCTTTTCATTTCGGAAATGGTATCTGCTCGTTTAATACGGAACCCCGCCCCAACCAGTGAAACAAAGTACGAGTCAAAGAAAACACTACATTTGGGTGTATCATGCTCATTGAAGCGCGAATTTCAAGATTGGCAGTATGTATTTCTATATAAAATTAAATTTTAGGAGGGGTTTGTTTTCTTGAACTTTTGCTAAAAATCACGTTTAAGTGTTCAAATTTCCACTTTTTCATTTTCTGGTTATGTACAGAGCAGCTGTGCAGGACATACACTGTAGTACAAATGTAACAGACCAGTTTCTTACCAAACAAAACCATTGTAACAGCTGTTATAGGCTACTAGAGTTTCACTGTGATAATTTTCTATGTTTCAGATACAAAGCTTGGTGAAGATTGTGTAGCCACCATGGCTAAGCAAGGACGAAAGACCAGAAAAAGTTCTGGTTCAAAGCTGAGTTATCTGGTGGGTCCAGGCAAGCAGTTATTTCCCACAGAAGTTCTAACCTGGAGAGCTGTGTTTCAAAGAGGAATCCTCCTCCAGGAAGAGAAGCTGCTTCTGGATGATATGAAGAGAGCTCAGTACCCTCTGCAAGATTTGGCTAAGGACTTGGCATCACTGGTACTGGCATAGTGGCGCAAAAGCAATGCCAAGTTCGCTCCTCCTGTGTTCATTCAAGAGAGATCCATTGCCAGGAAGATTCTTGTCAGGTGGAATGAAATGATTGACGTAGTGAATGGCAGAGTGAAGGCTGCAAAGAGAGAGAAGAGAATATCTGTACTTGATACATTGTTTGACATAACCTGCAGACATGATATCACTCTGTGGAACTGAAGCATCTGGCTGCTCTGGCTGTGCTGCTAGAGTTCATGTCAACTGTGACTGTCCTCTGCCTCAGAAGATTCCAAAGCTAGAGCTAGAGTGGCTCCATTACCAGAGGATCAAAACCTCAGAAGTTTCTGGCTTCCGGATGGCATCTGTTGATGTGAAGGAAACAGTAAAGCAGGTGTAGGCTGATAAGAGAAAGGAGGAAGAACAGAAGGCAGCTGAGAAGAGAAACAGAAAAGAGGAAGCAGAAAAGGAGCTACTGCTTAGAGCTGATGATGGTGATGATGATGAAGATGGGTGACTTGCTTGCAAGAGTCTCCAGACAGAGCAGCTCCTACTGCTAACACAGATTTTTCCAGTACTGCACCAGGCACAAGCTCCAGTGTCAACACTGGCAAAGTCTCCACCTCTGTAAGGAGGAACTACATAGATATTTCAAGCACTGCTGCGGCTGCAGTCAGGTTCAAGGTGGCAAACACTCCTGCAGCAGCCATTGTGAGGTGACGTGTATGTATATATATGTATATAGTCTAAAAGTCACTAAAGAGTAAATATCACTAAATCTAAGCTGAATAGCAAGACGAAGCCATAAACGAACCAACGGGCTGTTCGTATTGCTTCGGTCTGGCCTAGACATGTTTTTTCCTATCTGACCTAATCTTTGGTGCTGAGTAAAATTAGGTGATGAATCTAAGGTAACAAATCGGGTAGGAAGTTGTTCGTACTTAAGTATAGTTAGGGGTAATGTCTATAGCTTCTAAATTGGTAATGTAAGAGAGAGTTAGGTAGGCTGTTGTGGGACACAGGAATAAAACGGTAGGCTTCAAGGAATACCTAATTCAACGCACCGGTAAGTGCTTTTGATTGTTTGCTAGAACCTAAGTAACCTAACTGGGGTGTCTACCCCACGCTATCACACATTGCAACTGGTTTCTTGCAAGATATCATCAAAGCTGGCCCTCTATCTGCTGATAAGGCATCTCTAGTTGTTGACAGGATGAAGATGTGGAGGGGCAAGGAGTCTGTAATAGGTGCCTCGGTGGAGGCCCTGGAGAAAAGGACAGAGGGAGAGGAGATCAAGAAAATTTTCTTTGATGGAAAACAAGATAAGAAGACAAAGATCATGAGGTACAATGAAGAAACTGGCCGCTTCCATCCTGATATTACAACTGAAGAGCACTATAGTGTTACCTGGGAACCTGAGTGGAAGTATCTCTTCCATTGTACACCAAAAGAACCTGAAGGAAATGAGAAACCTGCACTGAAGATAGCTCAGGCTCTGCTTGAGTGGATTAGTGCTCATGGTGCTACAGATACTATTGTGGTCCTTGGTGGTGACTCAGGGCCGGATTAAGACCTTTAGAGGCCCTAAGCACTTAAAAGATTTTGGTGCCCCATATATATGTAATTCAAAATATAAACAAAAATAAACCATAAAATAAAATTTTATTTTTTGAAATGAAACAAAACTTACAGTAAGATGGAAAATAATGTTTATTTTTGTATACTTCCACTTCATTTATATTTGAAAAGTTTTCTCTTACTTTTTTTAATTGCAAAGTCTTTGATCAGATCCTCAAAACTAATCTTACGTAACACATCTGCTTCTATACTTAGTAGAGATAAGGCATCCAGCCTGCCTTGTTGCATAGTTGTTCTGTTGGTATTTTTAATATACTTCAACTGAGAAAATGAACGCTCAGCTGAGCAATTTGTGACCATTAATGTTAAAAATATACGAAAGGCAATTTCTACATTTGGGAAGGCACACTCAATATTGTCTTCTACAATTATTTTATAAAGTTCAGCATGACTGAATCTTGTTTTTACATTTTTTTTTGCACTGAACTTATGGCACACATGAGTGAAACTGCTGAAGCTCAGCAGAGAAATTAGTGTTCAAGTCCTCTGGGTAAGCATCAATCATCTTTTTACAACCCTGAGAATACCTTTCAATTTCAGTAGATGATGAAGTGGTGACATTATGTGGCACATCACTTAGAAAAGAAAATCTCTCTGCTATTTCTTTGTATATCTCTCCTCTTCTTCTCATCTCAGTTTCAAGTTTGTCAACAATTGTGTAAAAGGTGGTGATAAGAAATTTATCTCTGGCATTCAGATATACTTCTGGTGCATCTCCGTCATTGGGTACCTTCTTTCTGATACGTTTGCGAGTTTGAGCTGCCTTGTAATCAACATCTGGTAGCATTTCCTTTGTAGCTGCTTCATATCTTTCAAATTCATCTCGTGAAGTGCACAGTTGGTCAGCTAATGATCCATACAGATCTGCACATGTTTTTAAGTTCACATCCTTATTCTGTAGAACTTTGCTTACTCTATGAAAATTTTGCAAAATCTCATCCCAAAAATTCAACATAAAAACGAATTCTAGCTCTTGCATCTTATTTGCAATATTATTTGCTTCTCTTCTAGTGTCTCCCTTTTGTGACTGGTCTTCAGCTATACATTCTAACGCTTCTAAAATTTTAAGGAAAGATTTCAAAATTGCTGCTGTTGCCATAGCATGTGCCTCCCATCTGGTATCAGAGAGGGATTTTAAGACACTTTCATTTCCAATACAACCTTTAAGAATTTCCCACCTGCTGGTTGAGGCTAAAAAAAAGGTATAGAGCAACTGCACTGTAGAGAAGAAATTAACCGCCTCTTGACAGCAGTCAACAGCACTTCGGCCTACCAGATTTAGTGAATGGGCTGCACAGGGCACATATATAGCAAACTTGTTTGTTTCTAAAATTTTTTGATGCATCCCCTTATAACGCCCAGACATGTTGGCAGCGTTGTCGTAAGATTGACCCCTACATTTTGAAAAGTTTAGCTTACAAACTTCACGTAAGTACTGCAACACCTGATTTGCCATTTCCTCACCAGTATGGCTTTTCATTTTCAGAAAGGTTAAAAAGCGTTCAATAGGCTGTCCATCTTTTAAGTACCTAAGTACAACACTTAACTGATCGATATGTGATAGATCTGGTGTTGAATCAACTGACAAACTAAAATAACCAGAAGATTTTACTTCGTCAACAATGAGTGCGTGGACCTTTTGAGCCATTAGTTGAATGAGTTCCTCACAGGTGGTTTTGGACAGGTAAGAAGGATTTCCTTTGCCAGAATTTCCATATTTCAAAATGTGACCTGCTAAAAATGGATCAAACCGGCTTATGAGCTCAAGCAGCCCTAAAAAAATCCCATTCTGCAATGATCCAAATCTTTCTTCTGTTCCTCGAAAAGACAAGCCACGTTCAGCTAACGTACAAATAACAGCTATGACACGCCTCAAGACATGTTCCCAGTAATCACACTCTTCCTGAATTTGTTTTTCCAACTGTTGTCCCAACCCCGCACCTTGTCTGCGAGTTAAGTATGTTAGCATAGAGTCTCGGTGAGTAGTGCTTTTTTCATGATGATCAATTACAATAGTATTTCGTCAGTCACTGAACCCTTCTCTTATAACAAAATGTGAGACATTTTTAGGAGCAAACAGTTTACAAACATAACAGTAAACTGATCCTGTTGATGGTGAATACAATAACCACTCTCTCTTGTATTTCTCACCATTGGCTTTTGTCCCAACGAAAAGTTTTTGTGAACAGTATCTTGCTGGTTTGCCACTACTGAAATGCCGGTAAGACTTGTCAAATGGCCCATTGTGGTGTTGACAGTCACTGGGTCCACAAGCAATCCAATAAGCCACATCATCAGCAGAGAAATCAAGCCACAACCCTGGATCTTTTGCTATATTTACTTCATCTTCTGCAGACTGATTCATTTCACCACCATCACCATGGTCCACTAAACTTTCATTTTCAGCAATTATTTCAACCCCAGAATGTCTTGTAAAGCAACTTGAATCAACATTTGCAGTAGAGGTATCAAGAGAATTTACAGGCAAAGTGAGATCAGTAGTGAGACATGTGGTAGATGAACCTGCTTGTGACACCTCGGTGATTCCAACGTCATCATATTTTGATTTTGAAGTGATCAAAGTGGTATTTGTGTCCACTTCTGATGACGGAGATTGGTTTTGATTCAGAATCGGTATATCATGTTGACGTTGTGGTCGTGGAACTTGTGTGAAGAAATCAGTCAGCTTTGCAGTCTTGGACTCTAAATCCAAAGTCTTCTCTTGTTTCTCTTTTGATAGTTTTCGCTTTTGTGCACCACTTAACTGAACACGTTTCATCTTGGTTCTTGGGGTCTGTAAAATACAGAAATAAAAAGAATATTTTATTTGTATATTATGTGGCAATCAACACAGTTACACATATCACAATCTTGGCTTTGTTCTTTTATTCTCAGAAAGACAAAATGGGAACCGTACACAACCAAAGTGGCAATTTAAATATAAGTGGCAATTAAATATAACTCAACCGAAATATCAACTCGAAATGTTGAATACAAATCAAATCGAAAGAAGGAACCAAAAGAAGGAACCGAAAGAAGGAACCGAAACCTATAAAATAAAAATACTTAACATTAGAATTAATAATACGCAATCTATAAAAATATCAATATTAACATTTCACTTTTAACGAGCCACATTTTATATTTACATTTATTTATTTATTTAAAACACAATATTTAATTATAGGAAATATGAACATTTGCTTAGGGCCTAAATTGTCCTAACTACGTTTGATGTTATATATACATTACAAATTATTCACTCTGGTTATTACAATCTAAATTCTTTTATACTGTTATGACAATAGATAAATAAATTATAAAATAAAGATACGTGTATGATAAAATATTGTTATATATACACAAATAAAGTACACTTCATAGACTTACCCTAGAGAAGAAGAGAGAGCAACAGATAAACTTCTTCAACGCTAATTAACTTAGGTCAGTATATCTTATTATTATAATGGCCGTGATAAACATCACTTGATACAACAGCAATATAGAGAGTTTATAGTTTCTTTTATTTTAATATTAATTTATATTACAATTCTATAAACCTAAATCTTTCTGTAAAACAATACCAAATGATTATGTAAAATATATATTTAATATTATATGCACAAATCACACGTTCAGAATAACTTCCTATAGCACACGAAAATATTTAATCTATATGTATTTTTAATATGGCGCTCAAAGATTTGATATAAACAAAATAATAACGCAAAGCGTAAAGTGTGTGATTACAACGAAATATATTTATTCTCTCAAAAGGGTTGTTGTTCACTACAAATTCAAACAATGAAAAAAATAAATACTATATATGAATATATATAATTCAGTTTTCAACAGCTTATAGGCTATAAGCCGCGATTATAATAGTATAATAAATCCATAGTAAATCCGACAATGGAAAATTTCTGTGGTGCCCCCCTTCCCTTGATGCCCTAAGCACGGGCTTATTTTGCTTAATGGTTAATCCGGCCCTGTGGTGACTCCACTAACACAAACACAAGACCTGATGGAGGAGCCATCACTCACTTGGAGAGACTGCTAGGTCACAAGTGTCACTGGCTGATATGCCAGTTGCATATTAATGAACTCAGCCTCAAGCACATGATCAGCAAGTTTGATGGTCCCTACACGCACAAGTCTGGGTTCAGTGGCCCAATAGGAAAACTTTTGGAGAAGATCAATGACATACCTGTCAACTTTAGCTTCAAGGCTCTGCCAGGAGAAGAAGATATAATTGAACTGCCAGAAGACATTGTGCAGATCCTTAACACTGACCAGAAGAACTGCTACCTACTGATCAAAGCTCTCAAGACAGGAGATTTGAGCAAGGAAGTTGCTGGTCTGAAGTGTGGCCCACTGAATCAGTCACGCTGGCTGACTACAGGTGAGGCTCTGTTGATGCTGTGGATGAGGCAGCATGGTCTGAAGGGGGTGTTGAAGAAGCTGGAGGTGCTGCTGAAGTTCTGCCTGGACTTCTACTTCAAGATGCATTTTGAGATCAAGGTGAAGCACCACATGAGATATGGACCTCACCATATTGTGACCGCTCTGGGACTGCTGAGAAGCCAGACCTCTGAAGTCAGGAACATAATCACTCATGTGATAGTTCGTGGAGCATATCATGCTCACAGTGAGAACCTCATTGCCTCTCTCCTGTGCAGTGAGGATGAGGAGGAGAGGGCATGGGGGGGTTGAGATGATCAAGAAGACCAGAGGTAAGTCTGAGTATGGAGACCTGAGTCTGAGAACTCACAGAAACCCTAAACTGAATTTTGATGCCACTTCTCCGATTACTCTGATTAATTGGGATAAGGAGAAACTGTATGAGCCACTCTTCACTTGTAAGATATCAAGAGGAGAAGTTGAGGAGCTTCTCAGGTCTCCACTCGAAGTTGAGAACTTCTCAATTCACACTCAAAGCTGTGAAAGAGCAGTCCAGGAAGTTTCAGCTGCAGCTCATGCAGTGTATGGGCAAGAGAGAAGAGATGGTTTTGTTCATGCTAGGATCGATCACAGAGAATTGCTGCCAGTTTTCAAGTCAAAGCAAGACATTATGAACATGTTTTAGATCTCTACAAGACCTGCTAGACAAATCAAGATGCTTTCAGAAGAAAAAATCTCAGAACATTCAGTTGACCAGCATATTATTACAAGCTGGGAGTGGAGGAGGGACTTATACAAATATTAAAGAAGAATTGCAATTGCAAAAAAAAAGGTTGAACGTCACAGCAGCTTGCGGAAAGGTTGGGGTAGCTGCCATGACACTTAGTGATGCCGAAAAGAAAATAAATAAAAATTGGTGGAGGCGTTTCTAAAAAAAAGAAAATGCAAGACCAAGAAAGAAGAACAAAAAGATTCTGTCTGATGAAGAGAACAGCCGCGAAATGTGGTGTATAGGAGACTAAAAATCATACAATTCCTTAGTTTTGGGCCATTTTGGGTGATTTTGGTTATTTTAGGAGTTATGAACCACTTTGGCTTATCTTAAATGGGTCCAAGCTTGCCCCTTGAAATGCTTAAGGGTGTATGTGAACAACAATATGGAACATATGGTAGTCATTTGAGGCTACCAAGTCTGAAATTGGCAAAAAATTCCATTTTTCGACAAAAAGTGCGCTTTTGAACACTTAAATGCGATTTTTCGCAAAGGTTGCAGAAGACGAACCCCTCTTAAAATTCAATTTTACATAGGAATACATACTGCCAACCTTGAAATTCCAAGTTTTTCAATATTCGACCTGAGCATGATACACCCTACTGTACATTAGGGTGGAGTGAAAATATTAAACCGTCTTGCCTCTTCCTCACTCTTGATTTGGTGTATTGACCCTCTAGAATTTCTAAAAAGGTAATATTTTCTTTTTAGGACCCTCCACCCGCCGCATTTTTGTCGAAAACAAAATGGCGGAAAGCCATATTTTGAAAGACCCCTAGTATAATATCTATCGGTTTTTGAGAAGATATCGCGTTATATTGTGCGTTATTTGGTTATAACTATGATAACGAGTAAATATATTCACACAACACAAGCGATACTTACTAATCACAAACTACTTAAGAACACACAGACGCTTATCTAAACATCAGTCTCACTCGAGGTCAATGACATCTTGCATACTCGTATGGCTGATAAGGGATGGGGGTAGGAGCCGCATGCTGCATATTGTAGCATGGGTGGCTACAAAGACTATTGAGTAAAATATATTTACATTTTAGTTTTAGAGCTTATATATAATTTGTTTTAACTAATTCCGTGTTTTGTATTTTTTCAGATTTTCATAATGTGATATTTCTGTAGAAATTTAACCTCAGATCTAAATATGGCAAAATCCATACTAACTAGAGAGTCAGTGAAGCAACATTTTCTGTTCGGAATTCCAAGTGAATTGCCACATAATGTCTTACCCTCTAATATGCAGGTTGGGAGATATTTTCTTCGACTGAAGGAAGGCTCATCTTCAAAATTGACAAATAATGATATTCTCGAAACGATAGCAGAAGCATTGGTCGAAGTCTGGAAACGTTCATCAATACCCTCAATGAGTACACAATCCATAATTACCAAGCTGAAACGCTTTACCGACAAGGTTACGCAACTCAGTCGATCCAAAAGCAGTGCGAAGCTTGTTGAATTGTTCAAAAAATAATTGGTAGAACTCTTTGACATTTGTGCCAGTAAATGCAACTTCGTTTCGCACCAAGATTTTGGTTGCTGAAAAAGCGGATGTAAAGAAAAACATATTATTTGTATTTGTCCAAAAGAATCGAGAATACCCAAAGAAGAACTGGAATTCCTTGAGGATCAAAGGACTATGCGAAATATGGTGATTGGAGGTGTGGATGTTACCCTTTCAAGATCTATAGCAAAAATAAATGCAAGAAAGTTGAAGGAGCAACAAGGAAGTAAGCGAAGAAAAATAATCATGCATGAAGAATTCGAAAAGGCAGTCATTGATGATGTGCTTTCACCTGATACTAATACTGATCTCTCTAGTACCGAAGAAAGTTCAACAACTGAGTCTGAATGTTATGTGTCTTGAAAAGTGGACGCTCAATTTTACCAGTTGAGGTTTCAGTTTTGGTTTTTGGCTAAAAATATAATAGTTACCCCTTTTTCTTTAATGTATTCAATCCTACGTGAATGCAACGAGTCTTTTGATTATATTGGAGTTCTGGATATGGTAGGGTTAGCTGCTTTAAACCCTAGATCCTCCTGTCCCAAAGCTGGATCCTATCTGCTTTGCAGATAGCTGGTGAAGGAAGCTATATTTTTGGGACCTCTTTGCGAGTGACCCGTTGCCCACGTCGGGCTAACGTCATGAAAAAGGAGAAGAAAACTATAATATTTGTCATTTCCCGTTACCATTTTCCCAGAAGAGTTCCTTGTTCCATGCACGGTCTGTGTGTATCATAGATAGCCTCGGAGAACCGTTCTGAGTTCATTCCCAACATTATGTACTATCGAGTGGGCCTGGTGGAAAATACCTTACCCATTTGGATTTGACCCCTAAATCTGGAAAAGCAAGTGATGTATCTGAATCGTTGTTCGCTTACTTGAATGAAGTGACACTAGAACAGAATCTCCAGGTGATAGGGTGCGACAGTACGAATGTCAACACTGGGTCTAAAGGTGGCATAATCCATTTCATCGAGCAGAAGCTGAACCGACCATTGCAATGGAGCATTTGTATGTTACATATAAATGAACTTCCCTTAAGGCATCTGAACCAAGATCATTCAGTGGATCTATTGGTAATGCTCTTAAGACTTGCCATGAGATGCCTGTGGTAAAGTTCTCCCCAATTACGGATGGAGCCGTTAGCATCCCAGTTTTCACAGATGAGCTCATAGAAGATTTAAGTAATGATCAATACATGTTCAGAATAATTGGGGCCATGAGAAGGATATGTTGACGGAAGCCTGGAGAAACTCAAGCCTGGTCCCCATAACAACTCTAGATGGTTAACTCTAGCTAACAGACTATGTCGTCATTATGTCTCCCAAGAGAATCCCTCCAGAGTTACGTAGCCTTGTCCTGTTCATAGTAACAAACTATAGTCCTAACTGGTTCAATATAAAATTTGAACCGTATCTGCCTGATGGACCCAAACATATCTTTGATGTGATAAAAAGGTTCAACCTGTTACCCTAAGAAATACAAAAAGTTGTCCAACCTTGTATATCACGGAATGCAAAGCTGGGCACAAACCGTTAATCCGTTAATCGTTAATTAACGAAGTTAACTTTTTCGTTAACGATTTAACTTTTAAGTTAACTTTGAAAATCATTATCGGACTAATTAACTTCCGTTACATTTAACTTCCGTTAACTCAAAAAATTCATAAATAAACGTTTAAAAGTTTATATTATTTTCAGTGCTGAGCAGGTGCGCAATTAATCCGCCACTGTTAATAGTGATGAACGAATTTCCATTTCCGCAGTGCAAAATCAGGCGATATATTTGTTTCCGTCGCCACAATTTGTGTCTTACCAAATATGATAGTTATTTATGGCATTGGTTTGAACAAAACATGGTCGACTGTAAAATCAGGCGGAAAGATTTGCCATTTGAGTTGAATGTTTCAACTTCTTTCAAGAAATATCACGAGCATTTTAAGGCACTTTCAATAATATATATGTAACAATTACAACAAATAACTACATTCGTTTCATTTGCAGTCTGTCTCTTGCGCAATATGTTTGTGCTAGTGAATATTTAAAAATAATCGTTGTCAAGTAAGTCATGTATATTTATAATATGTCTGTGAGTACCTTATTAGTAGTCTCCTTGATACATTTCAAGAACCATAAAACTGATCAGGTAAGATTTCAATTCTCATGTCACTTTGATGACATAAATTAAGTCAATTGATGTCTTACAATGGGAGCGTTTTCACCTTAACCCTTTATGTCCTGGCGGTACTTCTAGGTACCACATCTTTAAAATCTCCATAATTATTTTTCTACCCGGTTGATCCTGCCGGTACTTTCAAGTCCCAATGTGAATTAGTTTCTTTATGAGATAATAGAGGGCGTTGAGAAGTAAATGTGAGCGTGTGGCGCCAGAGGCTGTTTACTCTTTAGTATCTGCTGTGAAGACCGAAGAAATTTCAGTGCAATTACTTCCCGAATATTCTGTGCCATATCTGTTCCAAATAACAAAGGTAAGGGTTATTTTATTTTTTATCTTGTTCTTGAAATGTTCAAGAATGCTTCAAACAATTGTTGTTCTTGTTTATTATTTTTAAGTGTGAAATAATAAAGGATTTATTGAGTCAACTTCTAAGTACCAACAGGACAAAAGGGCAAAGGTGGGCAGTTGCGCCGCACATTTTTACAGAGTTGCGGAATTGTTTGCGGCGCAACTTATATATGCAGTTTCAAGATTAGCGCGCAACGCGCAACATTTAATATTACTTCTCTGTAAAAATAACCCAAGCGAATGTAACTTAAATATTTTTATCTGGCAACACTGCACTTCAATTGTTTACATTCAGTCACATTCTCAATGTGCCAGTATCACTGTCTGACTTTCTGTTGTTTTCGTTTCTTTTTACTTTTTAGTACTAGTACTAGTATTATGGATCGTTTTGTGGTGTCTGTGGCCGACAGCACTGATTCTACCGACCAGGACATGGACAGAGAGGTTGAAGTGACTGAGAATGTTGACAGCCGTTCCCCTGAGACTGAAGCAAGTGTCAGTGAGGTTTCCGCTTCAGGATCGGGGGCCCCTACCGTTAGCCCCTGGCCTTACTTGGCCGACTTTTTTGAGTTCAAGGGTCAGGCCCAGGCACAGGGCCACACGGACAACTTCCTGTACGAGTGTGTCCGCTGCAGGCCCAATAAGAAGGTCTTCTCAGCCAACAAGAAGTCAAGATACAGCCTCCGGAAGCATATGGAGAGTAAGCACGGCTACTGCCTTCAGAAGTTTTTGGACTGCTGTATGGACGGGACAAAAGAAGCCAAGAAACGCCATGCATCCTTGCACGAAGCTGCCACTTAGCTACTGCCTTCAACGAAGCTGCCACTTAGCTACTGCCTTCAACGAAGCTGCCTCTTAGCTACTGCCTTCAACCCGCAGTTTAAGCTGTCAAGATGGCCAGAGCTGGTGCCAGGAAGAGACCCGGAGGAGTTGAGGAGGACGGTCACCAGCAAAGTTGTGTCGTTGGTGGACAGGGCCAGGAAGGATGAAGAGTTCAGCAGCAGACAAAGGGGACTTCCTCGAGCAGCTGTACGACACAGGAGTAATCAGCAAACAGAAGAAGGAGAGCACAATGCTGGTGAACAGTTTGCTGGACCAGAGGCCGGAGAAAAATATCGCGAGGAACGTGTTCACTTGCAAGGAACTGAGACCTCTTTGTGCAGTATAACACACCCATTCTCTCAAGTGCGGCTGTAGAACGTCTGTTCTCTTTGGGGAAGGATGTTCTGAAGCCAAAACGGGCTGGACTCTCCGATCCACACTTTGAGATGCTGGTGTTCATGAAGGGGAACCTGGCTCTTATGTAGTGATTTTTTTGCATTTATTATATATTGTAATAAAATATTGATATTATCTTTTTCTGTATCAGATATATTTTGTTTAACTTGTAAAAAGGCTTTTTATTTTAATATTATTTTATTTATTTTTCAAAAGTTGCGCGTTGCGGTTGCGCTTGCGGCGCAACTTTTTGAAAAGGGTTGCGCTTGCGCGTGCGGCGCAACTATTTCAGCAGAGTTGCGGTTGCGGCGCTACAAAAATCGTTGCGCGTGCCCACCACTGCAAAAGGGGCATAAGTCTACATCGTTTTCTTTCAATTTTATGGATGACTATTTTAATTTATGTGGAACTCGTGTTTACACAAGATTGCGCAAGCTAAATGGAGAACGAGAAGAAGAGGGAAAATTAAATTATATATATATTTATTGCGTTTTTCATTTTTTTTATAATAAAAGTTAACGTTAACGGTTTATCGGTAACTTCCGTTACATGTTTAACGAATTAACGGATTAACGGTTAACGAAGTTAACTTTTTGGTCAACGGTGCCCACCACTGACGGAATGCCTATTTTGCTCACTCAGAAAATATTCTTCTATCACTGCTGTCAGACAGTGAGCAAAAGCTGCGCAACGTTGCAATTGATCGAATAATACACAGAAGAAAGTGTAAGGAAGCCAATACCAGGAAAATCGAGAATTTAGAGTACCAGAATTGAACTTCAAAGCATCACATTGGACAGACATTATCTTCTGGGATAGGATTGATATCAGTGAACCACTTCTCACTTCTAAATTGTGTGATGAAGAATTGCTTGAGTACGAAACAAAATGTTTCAAAGTTGAGCAATACCCCATTCATACACAGAACGTCGAAAGAGCCATGAAGTTGGTTACAGATGCTGATAACATCACAGGAATCAAGAGACGGATCTATTAGGTCAAGAATAAAAAGTCGCTCTCTGCTTCCCTCACTTGAAACCAAAAAGGATCTGATGCCTCTCCCGAAAAAATAATAATATTTGAGATGAGCGGGTTTTATATCGCATTCAAATGTAATTGATTTACGACATCCAACCAAGTGAGACCAGATACAATTTTATTTCATTACAATGTATGCACAATGGTGTTTTTTAAGTATAGTTTTGCATTATAAAGCATTTTTCTTCAATTATTTTTTTTAATAGAACACTTAGTTTTTATGTTATAAGCATATTTTTATTTATGGACAACCGGCTGATGGCCATTTTGCTTTTATGTGAAAATGAGAGAGATGGCTTGAGTTACAAACATTAAATGACTGACTAGATAATTTTTATGTTCTAATACACCAAGAAACAAGCGAGGCAAATAAATTTGAAATCGAAAGTTATTTTTCACTCCGCCCTACTGTACATAGTACTGTACGATTTATAAGAACAGTTTTATCGATTCAAACTGTATCACTTTCTTACATTTGGAGCGGAATAACTGTAGAGATATACTCGTTTTTAAAATTAGCACTCAATATATTCCGTCCTTTAGTTGGGAAGGTAGACCACGAATGTGGATATATTAATTTCATATAATCGATGAAATGAAAACAGTATCATTGTTAGATTAAGTGTTCTTCGTCTTGCCTCACGTATCATAAAAGTACCTTCATATTCTTTTTATAGTTTTGTATAGGCTTCGAATTGGGATGGTAGCTTGTCCCTGATGCTAATGGTGTATATATAGACTGCGAGTTCCATTTCCGGTTACTGCTAAAGCAGTGATGTCCCACCCAATGAAGGCAAAATGACACTTGTTAATTATTAAAGCAATTTAGCTCCACACCAGCATCTATGAAAACGAAACATGTTGGGTCAAATTAATAAATGATTAACAGACGGCATGTTTATCTATCCCTTAAAGAAGTGGTATCTTGGTTAGAGCGAGCTGTATTTCAACTAAGAAACTGAAGTCAGTTTAAACTTCTGAGGTAAAGCGTATCAAGGAGAAACCTCAAGACCAATGACGTTTCGGCAACAAATTCAGTTACTCTTGAGGGAAGGTTAAAATGGGACTTCAAGATTGTTTGGTAAATAGCAAGAACAAGGACCTTCCGAGAGAGCTAGTTTGTAATATTGAGATTAACGGTATAATCTTCTCGAAATTTAAACCTCGACGAATAGCTTATTCCAACTTGGCACAAACCACTCATTATATTCAGTCAAATCGGCTTCACTAAAAGGTATTATAAACAAGCAGATTTAATGACATATCGTGTACGATGTCTTATTACTTGAATAGCGAATGAACCAGGACTTTCCGTTTGTATTTAAAAGCACCACCAGAAATGGCGTTCGAGCTCCGCATGGACTACTACTGTACTTGCTCCTCGCTAGCTTTGAAGGTTCATAATTTTTATAGAGACCATCCTTAAGCTTTGCCCTGAGCATTAACTTCGTACATAAAGTATTTACATTCAATGACTGCTCTTCCGATACTGAGAAACAAGACTAACGAAAGGGGTGAAAGACTTATTCAAAGAACACTTTACGCAAAATTTGAAATCCTTCCATAAGCTGTTATGCCAAAAATAAAAATTAGAGTCAACTAATGTTGGCTGTGGCAGTATGGCTCTACATCTCGGAACCCGACGCAAAATAAGGGGTTAAAAAATACTTTAAAAATCCTTCTGGTTTCAAAAAAACATGCATTCCTTGCTAACTTTACAGTAATGTCCTTTTACTTAAAAATAAATATATATTCTACATTTAATACTATTTCGTCCACTAATTTCTTTCGTAAACTAAAAATTAGGTACTACAGCTACTTCCTTTACAGGAGGAGGCAGTCTACGAGGGTACGACCTATGGATATATAATTCATTATTTTCTTATCCTCCGCTCAGAAAAAGCACCACAAAATGTATTTACAGCCATCTTTACAAAATAGGTACTCGATATAACAGTGGAATAAATGACTTTGTATTTAAGATACGCGAATATTAATAAGTAAAAAGGTAAAAAATAAAACTATTAGTAAAGCAAAATAAAAAATAAAGTGAATTAAGGACATAATACAGATAAAACCAAGACGGATGAGCCGACATGGTTTGATTAAGTTTTGCATTACAAATACTTTGAACATACATAGAATTTTGAATAGCATGTTGGACTCTGATATACTTTACCATCGTAATGATTGATTGATTGAGATAATACCTCTGGCGTCGCAACATCGAGATCATTGACGCCGAATATAGAAGTTAATTAAGGTTAAAAGTTAAATAACAAAAGTATGAAATGAGTAACACCTGAAGGAATGAATAACAAATGACGACCATACAATGAACATATGAACAAAAATGGGTGCCATATAAAGAATGAGGGTTAAAAACACGTTACAAAAGAGGAAGGAGATGAGCCTCCTCCACAAACTTAGAAGTTCCGCTGTCGGGGTAGCACGCCCCCTCTCCGAGCACCGAAGAAAGAGGATAGGTGACATTTCCCTCTCGTTGTAATAAGATTCATTATTTCATATTCAAACGCTTGTGAATCAACAGGTCATATGAAGTTTTAGAATTAATGCAGTAAAGTACAGGGTGTCCCATAAGTCCGGTTTTGTAGGAAAATTTATTTTAAATTAAATTTACAACAGTAATACATTAGAACTAAAACAAATGTTCAAATGATGTCTCGTTTGGGAACCATTTTTTTGTTACAGGTAGAATACCACACTAGCTAATATGGAAGAGAGTTACACTCCTGAGGAAAAGGCCTCAAACAAGACCAATTTCAACATTTATTTTAGTTCTAATGTATTACTTTCGTAAATTTAATTTAAAATAAATTTTCCTATAAGACCGGACTTATGGGACACCCTGTATATCTGAGCTTAAGAGGAAAGGCGAATGCTTCGAAGCTACATACGATATAAAGCTCATCTAATCCAAATTGGTACCTCCTCGGTATGGGCCGCAAGGCCTTTTGAGGTACATCTTTTCCTTGTAACTCACTGACTACATTTTCACTTCTAAGAAATTCAATTTCTGCGATTTATAAGGAACCGATTTAAAATTCGACTGCCTGAGAACGAGGATCCATTGGCACTTTGGTTAGTGGGGGTCCTTTATCTCCAAAATACGCCGGTTGTTCAAAAAGTAAGTTTACAAGGTGTTTTGAAGAAACTTTTATTACAAGGCAAGTAATTATTACAAGTATTTCAACAACAACTTGTTACTACTTTTCTACATAATCACCAAACAGATTCAAACATTTGTCGTAGCGTGGGACAAGCTTTCCGATGCCGATCGAGTAAAATGTAGGGTGCTTAGTTTTTAACCAGTTTCGTACGGCCGCTTCTGCATCAGGATCGTTTTGAAATTGTTTACCTCCGAGGTATTCTTTTAGGGCTGGAGACAAATGGAAGTCGCTTGGTGTAAAGTCAGGACTACGGTAGGGATGATCCAATATTGATCCATGACTTTCCAGTGGAACGATTCCAAAAGTCGGTGTATTTGAATTGTAGTGCGAGGTGGTGTATCACTCACCTCTAGAATATATGCCACCCAGCCCACTAAATTCATTTTCTTTTGTTCCTGCTGCCTCTACCGAGCTCCAGAATATTATTGGTAAATTAAAAAATACAAAAAATAACACAACATTCCTGTACCTATATTGAAACTTGTTAAAGATAAGATATCTAACTTTGGCTAAAATTATCAAAGTATTTCCAAAGGAATATTCTCATCAATGCTAAAAACTGGTTGTATAACACCCCTTTTCAAAGGGGGTGATCCTACACTAACAACAAATTACAGGCCATGATAATTAAAACCCACTCTAATAGACAGTTTATTTCCACAACAGTTTCGATGCCCACTGGCATCCTTTTCGGGTGGATACAGAAAAACGAATGAACCAAAAACAAGAGGGAAAACAGTCCAGGGACAATTAAGAAATTCGCACCTACGTTAGATCCTGTTCTCCCGACAGTGGAAGGGCATTTTTATTAAAGGGACCCGCGGTTAATATTTGGCTGGGCACAGGGGGCTAACAAGAAATGAGAGGTTGTGTTTCACTAGCACTATTTTTCATGCTTTTTACGATGGTACTAATAATTTTTTGTGGAAATGCACGATAGAAAAAATTACAAGTTACATTTTTATAGTGAATATTTCCTGTTTTGGCTATAATGTCCTTTTTTTAATAAAATATTTTTCCTGATTGGGCTATTTTTTCGCTACTCTGCGACTTAATTAGTTGGTTTATGTTCTGTCTATTTTTTTCTAATTGGATTCATGGCCGTTTGTGATAGAATTATGACGTGCTGTTCGTGTGGTTTCTGACTTTTGAGAACTTGATTCGTCATGTGCCCTAGATGAAGAGAAAGCATTGGATGTTTTTATCAATTACGGCGTCATTCTCTTATCCTTAACTTGCCCAAAATGTGACAGTGAGTGCCTAATACGAAAAGATCAGAAGATATTTAGGTGAAATAACCAATATTAACCTGTTAGGCCAACTGAATGCCGTTAGGTTAACTGAATGCCCGGTTAGGTCAACTGCACACCCTTGATGATTGGTTAGGTTGTCACGATATTTTCGTTAGTTTAAATGAAAATGATGAGCAAACTTTTCTGGTTAATTTTGAGGTGTTTTGTACAAAACTGCCATCTGTTTCCTGTGCAAATTCGTAGTTTTGAGATATCATCATCTCGAAAAATATGTATTTGCACAGGAAATGGATGGCAGACAGAGCTGGGCAATAAATACATTGAATGTATTTAAATACTAAATACATGGGAGAAATGTATTTAAATACTAAATACATTTTATGAATGTATTTAGATACTAAATACAAAATACATCAATTGTATTTAAATACATTTGTAAATAAATTTTAAATACATACACATTTTAACATATGCATTCACTAATTCATGAGTAACAACAACATAAAATGCTTGATAAAGGATAAAGAAATAGTACAATAGTACAATCTAATTTCCGATTATATATTTCCCTTTTTAGAACAAAAAAACAAAAGAACTTAGAACTTACGATGTTCAACGAGTGACACATTATACTCATTATATCATTGCAAAATCAGTAACAATTAATGAGTAGATGAGACATAAACGTAAACATAAACATAAGGCACCTTACGAATTCTCTTTTATTTCACGGTTGCTGCGGATCAAAACCAATCTTTCAAAAGTTTTGTCTGAAAGAGTTTCTTTTGGGAGTCAAAGTGATCCCGCGAATGAGAATATTCGCTCTACCGGTGCCGAAGATGGTAATGTCGTGTTATAGAGGAGGAACAGTCTTTTTATGAGAGGATGTTTTCCCAAACTGTTGAAACATGAACCATGCTGTACTACACTGTCGACGCGTCGTACTGTGCTAGTACAGAACGTGTATTAAACCAGTAAAAGTATTTACATTTTTATATTTTGAGTATTTAATACATTGTATTTAAATACTCATTAAAGTATTTAAATACATGAAAAACAGTGTATTTATAAATACAGTTCTAAATACACAAATGTATTTAAATACTGCCCAGCTCTGATGGCAGATTCGTGCAAAACACCTCAAAATTGACCAGAAAAGTTTGTTCTCATCATAAAAACAGACGGTGTAAAAACGAATAATTACCGTCCCTTTAATAAAAATGCCCTTCCAGTGTCGGGAGAACGGGATCTAACCTAGGTGCGAATTTCTTAATGGTCCCTGGACTGTTTTCTTTCTTGTTTTTGGTTCATTCGTTTTTCTGTATCCACCCGAAAAGGATGCCAGTGGGCATTGAAACTGTTGTGGAAATAAACTCTGTCTATTAGAGTGGGTTTTAATCAGGGCTGTGGAGTCGGCACATAAAAAACCGACTCAGACTCCTCAATTTTTTGTCTATCCGACTCCGAAGGTATATTAATTCTAAATCTGCTATGATGATAATTACACAAGAGGCATTTCACCACCACCACGTGAAGCATCATCATCTGTGGTCATTGTTACGGTAACTTTGTCTGTAGTAAAGAATCTTGTAAGTGGTGCTTGTCATTCAGTAGATTTCTGATCTTTTGTTAACTTTGAAGTAGTTGGAAGGTTTTTATTACTATCTTTCTCAATGACAACTTCTAAAATTTTGGGATGGAAACACTGCAAATGTCTTTTCAAATTTGATGCTCTGGTTGGTGCATTTTTATCAGAGCCAGTAAAACCACTGATTTTTGCTTCACATAATGTTTCATCATCATCATCATCTATCATACACTGACACGAAATGTTTCCCATCTGTGGTTATTGTAAAATATTAAAAAACTGCAGACTTTGTTGGAAGTGTCTTTGCCATTGTGAAAGGGGTTTTAGACTTGAAAGTTAAAAACTTATGAAATTTAGAAAGAACTCGAAATTAAATAAGCATTAAAAATAAAAAATATTATCTGAAAAGAAAAAATGAATTAATGGCATTAGTGTCTGAAATGGAAAACATTGTGTTTATTATTTAAGTGGTTTAACCACCATAGCTGCCAGTGATATCACACACAAAAACATATTTTATTAAAATTTATATTGAGGTCGGAGTCGGAGTCGGAGTCGGAGTTGGTACATTTTTACCGACTCCGACTCCAGCACCACCAAAATTGCTTCCGACTCCACAGCCCTGGTTTTAATCATATTATTTTGACCTTCATGTAGAAAAAAAGTTTTTTGCATAAATTACAGGCTGGTGTGTTCATTATCTGTGTTCAGCAAAGTTTTTGAAAAAATTGTAAAAATTAGAATGCAGCTATATTTAGAATCCTACAATTTATTATCTCCAAATCAATATGGCTTCCGTAATAATAAAACAATGGAAATGGCTACTTTAAATTTTATGAAAAATGTAAATATAACTAAAGAGAAGAAATAAATAATATCAATATTTATGGATTTGAGTAAGGCGTTTGATGTAATAGACCATAATATGCTACTTAATAAATTATATTGTTACGGCTTTTGAGGAGCAATCAGTGATTGGTTTCAAAGTTATTTGTTCAATAGATATCATTTTGTATCAGTAAATAAGGTTTGCTAAACTGAAGTACTTGTCAAACATGGTGTGCCACAAGCCTCAGTTCTGGGTCCACTGTTGTTTTTATTATATATAAATGACCTGCCATGTTCATCTGATATACTGAACTTCATAATGTTTGCAGATGATACAACTCTTTTTCTTGCAAAGATGTTAATACAGCTAATAATATATTTCATTCAGAATTCATCAGTGTAATGAAATGGTTGATCACCAATAAACTCTTCCTAAATAACAGTAAAACAAATTTCATGATTTTTACTAATAAAAGAAATGTATATCTTGATGAACTTATGTTAATGAAATCGCCATAAAGGAGTGTACTGTAACGAAATTTCTTGGTGTAATGCTAGATAAGAATTTGCAATGGAGTGATCATGTATATTATATCGCGAAAAAGATTTCAAGGAGCGTTGCTATAATGTTTAAACTTAGAAATGTAGTCCCTAAACAAGTTTTATTGACTCTTTATCATACTCTTGTTCTTCCTTATTTATCAGGTCATCCCATAAGTACGGTAATGTCGTTTTTTAGATCGGAATTTGAAAGACAAAAAAAAAACAGCCGAAACTTTTTAATCTAGTATATATTTTCCATCAGCATCAGTGACACACTGCCAACGTCCTACAAGCTTTTCAATGCCATGTTTATAAAATTCAGGCAGTTTTGAGGCAAAAAACGTACAAAGACTGGTGTGCAGGTCATCTAAAGAAGTATACTGTTTCTCGTAAAGATAGTTTTGCAGACTCCTGAAGAGATGATAATCTGAAGGTGCAAGGTCTGGAGAATATGGAGGATGTGGAAGTTTTTCCACCCAAGCTCCTCAATTTTTGCAAAAGTGATCCGAGTGGTATGAGGACGTGCGTTGTCGTGGTGGAACACGATTCCTTTCCGATTAACCAAAAGTGGTCTCTTTTCTTTTAGTGCAGTGTTCAACTGATCCAGTTGTTGACAGTAGACTTGAGCGGTGATTGTTTGGTTGTGTGGTAAGGTTTCAAAGTGTATTACACCACCTTTATCCCACCAAACACTAAGCAACACCTTCCAAGGGTGAAGATTTGGTTTTGGCTGTGGTGTCGCTGGTTCTCCGGCACAAACCTACTGTCGACGGTGCTTAACATTCTGGTACAGTATCCACTTTTCATCACCAGTCACTAAACAGTGCAAAAACGGACCTTGGAGTTCACAGGAATGAAGAGCTGTGCTAATGTTTACCCGCACCCTCAGATTGTCGACCGACAATTCATGTGGCACCCATTTTCCTAACTTAGGCACTTTCCCGAGTTATTGCAAATGTCAATGGATGGTGGACGGGGATGAATTGAGTTTCTGGGCCAATTCTTCGACAGTTGTTGAACAGTCTTCTTCAAGTGGGGCTAACAGCAGGTCATCATCAAACTCGGCAGGGCATCCAGAGCGTGCTGCATCTGTCAAACAGCAGTCACCATTCCTAAAATTTTGAAACCATCTTTGACATTTCCTCACATGCAGAATATCGTTGCCATAAACGTCCTGAATGTTTCGCGTTGCTTCAGTAGCACTATTCCTTTTTTGAACTCGTAAAGCATTATATGCCTGATATGCTCTTCTGATACCGCCACGTTTATGAGGGGTTCACATAAAGCAAAACACACGTCTTCACTGGTCAAAAGTCTGTAAAGTATGTAGCGAAACACGATAGATCTCGTCTTAGATATAACGTTTGGAAAATTTATGCTTAAAACGAGTAGGACTAGTTTAAACTTAATCTATCGTAAAAAACGAAATTACTTATGGGATGACTTGATAACATACTGCACCCTTGTTTGGGGAAACTCTGCTAACAATGCATTAAATGGTATCTTTGTCATCCAAAAACGAGCAATAAGGTTATTATCTGATGCTGATTTCTTTGATCATTCTAGTGCATTATTTAAAGAGCTGAACCTACTAAAGCTCAACGATATAACCAAACTGGCACATTTTATTTTTATTTACAAGTGTAAGAACAAAATCATTAATTTGCAATGGGTAAATAGATATTTTGTAACTCATCAAGAAATCCACTCGTATCAGACCAGAAATAGATCAAAGCTTGTTATACCTCAATTTAGACTGTCTTCATCTCAAAAACTACCCATTTTCACTGATATTGTTTAATACTGTAATACATGTTTTAACTATTAATAATACTTATTTGCTTATTTAGTTATTTATTATTATTAATTAACAATAACTAGCTGCTTATTTTTAATAAGAGCCCAGTAAAGCCTAAAGCTTAAGGGCCAAATTAAATAAAATAAATAGTCGAACTTCACAATTACTCATGTCATTGTAAATTGAAAAATATGTACTTATTTTATTATTATTAATAAAGTTTATTCTATTCTATACAAAAACACCACACCTTTGAGTCTTGTAATTAATTATCCATTAACATTTTGGGTACCGAACGTGCACAAACTTTGATGAACCCAAGCTTCTCATGAACAATGTTGGATATAGTTCCAAGCAGGGTTGTGGAGTCGGTCCAAAATTTTCCGACTCCGACTCCGACTCCACACATTGTAAAAATTCGACTCCGACTCCGACTCCGACTCCACACATTGTAAAAAATCTAAAAATCCGACTCCGACTCCTCACATTTTAAATATACGACTCCGACTCCTCTAGTGTTTCACTCTATAATTATCATAATAATAAGACATTTCACCACCACCACACTAAGTGTGAAATTTTATATTTTATATTTAAATAAATATTAATTGTATATTCTGAAAATGTAAAAAAAAAATATTAAAAAAACTTAATCTAGGGGCTATCAATGAATAAGGTTTATTGACCAAAAAAACTAAATAACCTAAATGTTAGTATTTAGGATTTAGAAATTAAGGGTGACACAGGACACAGAAATTGGAGTCGGAGTCGGAAGTTTTTTACCGACTCCGACTCCACCCTGAAACGTGCGACTCCACGACTCCGACTCCACGACTCCACAACCCTGGTTCCAAGTGAGAGATGAAATGTTATTTCTAGTTCTTCTGTCTTCACGAATAGCGTTGCTGATTCGTTCAGTTTTATCAGCTGTTGCATTTGCTGGTCTTCCACTTCGCGCAGCATCACTGGTGCTCTGCCTTCCTTCCCTCAACGCATAACCTGAAGGGAAGAGGAGAAATACAGGATCAAGGGTGGGTTACATTGACAATACACTGACCGATACTCACTTGGTGAAGTGGGTATGTGATCAATTTTTTCAGGAACAACCACAATAATGGTGGTAACCATTCCTTTCCCTTCTCTGTGCTTTCAAGAATTTCATTTGATGGGTAGTAATCACAATCAAACTCTGCTGACTGAATACCCCCAAGGATCAATTTGGCTGCTGTAGTTACAGTTCGTTCAGCCTCATCTTCAGCTCCCTTCATCTTATCTGCATACCATTTATCATTGATGATGTAATGAGCAGAGTTCCGCAGGCAAACATAATTTGATCTTCCCGCTAGCACACCAACATATATGTGGTCACCGTACCTTTCCTCTAACTTCTTCTTGATCCATTTGGTGTCATAAATATCTTCAGATCCAGCAATTTCAATCAGCTTCTGGCGTACATCTGATAACGAATACAGTTCACCTTCTGATTCGAGCCACTGACAAAGTTTTTTGAAGTCCTGAATTTTTGTCCTGTTGACTGGCCGACTGGGACTACTCAGTTGAGGAACACCGCTCTTCTAAACCTGTCATAACATGCTTTGTGATATCGAGCCTCAGCTGCGACAAGGTCATGGCAGCTTAGCACATGCTTCTTTACTTTCAGTGTCCATTCATCATCATTTCGTTCGCTACAAACGTTCAGCAGGTTTTCTCTGATTTGCAAAGTTCGGACTTCAATTACGTTGTCTCATTTGATATGTTTTCTGTCAGAACAACATGGATGTTCACAGAAGAAACAGCTACTTTTCCAGTCAAATTGTGTAATTTCTCCTCTCGTTTCAACTCGCCGAACTTTACCAGTAGATCCCATTGGATCTTCAGACCTGGCAGTAGATTTGCGCTTTTTATTGTAGGCAGCTTTCTTTCAGTCATGATGGATTTTTACAGGTACGCTTTCTAACCTTGTTTCTCT
This sequence comes from Bathynomus jamesi, assembly GCA_023014485.1. Lineage (NCBI taxonomy): Eukaryota > Metazoa > Arthropoda > Malacostraca > Isopoda > Cirolanidae > Bathynomus > Bathynomus jamesi. The sequence continues at coordinate 665,035 of JAJOZX010000987.1, read as the reverse complement.
GAAATATTTATGCAGAACATTGTCTTCAATTGTGATACTGTATTCTACATTGGTCTGTATTCCCCTCTGCTGAACATTTTGTAGTTTGTCTGAATTCGTTTCTGGCCATCGGCACTTCACACAATGATCACTGTTGATTACGTGGACACTGCTTGATGCCAATGAAGATGATTGAGAAGCAGCTTCCATGTCACTCATTACAGAATGTCCTGAAACAGACAAGTAAATTGAGGATTAGTATAGTTTTCTTTTTTGACACGTTGTAATTTAGGGCTCATTTTTGTCTTAGACCTCCTCAATTCAAATGCAGATACCTTTTTTTTGCCCAAAGGAGGCAAATTGAGGCATATGATTTTCTTACTCTACATAAATTTGTGCTTCCAACGATACCAAACATGTTTGGGGGGTAATTTATTCCGGGTTCAACTCTAATTCGACCATACTACAAAGACCCCAATTAGCAATCAAGTTTTTTTTTTTGTAATTTTTATTCCACAGCAAAAAAGTTGATGCTTAAATTAATAATAAAGTAATGGCCCTGAACTGGAATTTCATTGCAATCTGGCCTCTCCTACCTGTAAATTAGATGACAGTGATTTAAATGAATAAAAGCTAAATCTATCAGGCATAGCCTAAGTGTCAATGAGAATGAAATCTCTGACAAAGTAAAATGAAAATACTTCACTAACTCGAACAGTAACTGGTTTCCTTTTAACTTGGGTAAGGGTCAGAGAATGGAGGAAGAACTGTTTATCATGAATGGAGATTTTTTCATACTTTCCAAAATGACTCCTCCTCCTCCTTGGATAATCTTGAAACTCTAAGAAAAATAAAAAGAAAGCTGTAATTTTTTTTTTTTAAATACATATTCTACCTTAATGTGCCTCAGTGGTGTAGTGGTTAGTGTCGCTGACAATTAATCCATTGGCCCCAGGATTGAGACCCAGTGATGGCAGGTGGCCCACAGCAAAACCCACCTGTTCATCCTTCCACACAAAAAAAATTGGTTGATAGATAAATGGGTACCCTGGATAGCCTAGTGGTTAAGATGCTGGGCTGCTGGTGTCCTCCACCAGCAGCCTCCACCTTTTTCTTAGTTTCACCACTCATTTCTCTATTCATTATGATTAAGTTACTGGCACATGAATTATCATCTAAGCTGTTTAATTTGTTCGTAATTGAATCATGTTCAGTTTTTATCATCTCCATATTAGTAAGCAGTTTAGGCTGGAATTAAGATCGTTTATCTCATCATGTGCATACTGAATGCTCTTTTCAAGCTCTATATTTCTATATTTCAGGAAGGTCTTGTTTGTCTAATCTCTTAGGCTTTTTAGAATTTGTAATTGAACAGGTAGATACTAGAAATGATGTAGATGTTATTTATTTGGATTTTAGTAAAGCATTTGACAAGGTACTGTATAATGGAAAAGTACCATGACTCCTGATCTTATAGAAAACTGGGAAAAATGCAGCAAATGCCCATCAAGGCTATTTGTAATAGCTATTAATTTAAAAAAAGTCTCCATCTTGACAACTTGCTCAAAAATTACTAAATTTAAACAACTGCAATCTACGAAAATATGTTATATAGGTTAGCTAATTTTAGACTGTAAAAGGTACCTGAATTTGCAAAGATTAATTTAGGACAGTAAAAGCAAGGATACTCCAAAATTCTTATAAACTACAAAAAGATCTTAATAGATTAGTTGCTTGGGCTAGTAAATTTGGCAGAAGGAATTCAATGTTAAAAAATGCAAACATTAGTTATGAGATGCAAGGGAAGTGGTTAGAGCAGTGGTGCTCAAACTTATGGCAATCATACTATGCTATTTTATGCCATTTTTCCAAAATGCAAAATATAATGTGCCACTATGACTATGTCAAATAGGCCTAAATTAATATACTTTATATTGTACAAATGAATTGCATTATTAGTAAAGCAATAAATGTCATGTGTATTTTATAACTATATTTTACGCTTTCTTTACAGTACCTCATTACAAAGCCTTGTGTACTTGCTTCCCTCTAGCCAATTTGTCAATATGATGCACTTATCACATGAATGATTATTCAGTAACTGAATTTTAAATCTTATTGTGCAAGCACTCCAGGCAGTCTTAGGAGAGTTGCCAATTACCACTCAAAAATTCTCAAATTTCTTGCTTACACAAGGGCATTCTGAATTCAGGCTGGTACAGCATTATAACCCTTGATTTCTTATTTGCCTTGATGAGTATCCATGTGCCATTGTCAGAGTCACAATGTGCCAGGGTTAGAGGATGTTAGACAGGAAAAAGATCTTGGTGTTATAGCTAGTAGCAATCTAAAATTTTCTAAGCAGTGCTTAAAGGCTAGAAATAAAGCAAATAAAATATTAGGTATTATTAAGAGGAATGTTAGTTACGAGAGTAAGGAAGTCATCTGTAAATTGTATAATTCTTATGTTAGGCCTCACTTAGAATACTGCATTCAATCCTGGTCCCCTCACCCTAGACATGATATTGATATATGCTTGAAGGTGTGCAATGTAGGGGCAACCAAGCTTATCCCAAACCTAAGAAGATTGGAATACAGAGAAAGATTAAAGGAACTAGGTATGTTTAGTTTTGAGATACATTGTATGAAGCAGAGGTATCGATTGCTCTAAAATAGGTGGGGGGGGACACTTCACCTTCAAACAACGAATCAAAGAATACTCTGAGTAGCTGTTGTATGTAATTTATCAATGTCATAATTTACCATTTACCCATTTTTTACATTTTTCTCAGCATGTTGAAAAAACTCAATTGTATTTAATTATTTTATGTCTTTCTTTATTTAAACATTTTTTTTTGCAGAAATAAGAAACACAATACAAACTATTTATAATATTTAACCTTTCATGTAACATAATATCACACACACGTTTAACCAAAATAAATCTTTTATTACCTGTAGACAACAGGTAACAACTGATAACAAAATATGTTCATGAAATATAAAAATGAAATATAAACTGCATTTTGATCATACAGTCGACCCTTGGCTTACGTAATAAATCCATTCCGAGATGAGTTACTTAACTCAAAAATGACATGTCGAACCCCAAAATACATGTAAATCGGGTAATCCATTCCAGGACCCCAAAAAAGTATTGAAAATAATAAAATAATTAAATTTTTTGATAAAAACAGTGTATATAAACAGAATTATAATGGTAATTAATAACACTGGTCAACAAAATGAAACTTTTTTCTCATCACAAACATGATCACACTTTTCTTAATGCATTTTTCGCGCTGATTCCGAATCTGGTTTTATTTGTTTTCTAGCACGTATAGTTATATAGATACACTGGTTTTGATATTTTTAAGTTTTTGATATTGCTATAAGAAAATTTATGGATGTATAGATCACACTTAGGAATGCTAAACAACAAATACATCATATACCTTATTCAATGTACTTATAAATAAAGAATATATACATTATTTTATTAAAAGCGCTGTGAGTGTGATTTCCTTTTGTAAATTTGGCCTGGATTGTCACGATACAGCATCCAACAATGGTCCGCCATCATGCTTTCATTCCAATATCCTTGGTAGCACTTCTCCATCATCTGAATATCTTGATGGAAGCGCTCTCCTTGCTCGTCACTCACTGCACCAAGGTTTTCAGGAAAGAAATCTAAGTGGGAATGCAGGAAGTGAATTTTTAACGACATTCGACACTCCATTTCTTTGAAGGCATCAAGGAGGTTCTTGACTCCATCCTTATACGCAGGTGACTTGCTGCTTCCAGGGCCGGACTTTCACCTGCTGAGGCCCTAAGCTATATGAAATTTGAGGCCCTTCTCTAAAAAAATTCGGGTAAAAAAATTTAAAATAATGTCATTATTACTATAATTATTATTTTTTATATTAATGTTAATGATAAAGAAAAAATAATACATATATATATATAATTTTTGATGAATTAGTGTTAAAGAATAAAAACTAATTATAAAATAAAAATATATTTAAAAAAATGAGGCCCCCGAGGGTGTGTGGCCCTAAGCTATAGCTTATTTAGCTTATAGGTAAGTCCAGCACTGGCTGCTTCCAAGAAAGTTTTCACATATCCATTTGAACGCCAGCCAAGCCTTCAATTCCAGCGGACTTAGGACTTTTTCAAATTCAGTGTCATTCAAAACCTCCCTTATTTGTGGCCCAACAAAAATTCCTTCCTTCAATTTTGCTGCAGTAACCTTCGGAAATTTCCTTGAAAGGTATTGGAACCCTTCAGAATTGACTTTACCCATTGCTTTAACAAAATTCTTCATTAAACCAAGTTTAATGTGAAGAGGTGGCAGATAGATCTTTTGGGGATCCACTAAAGGGACAGACTGGACATTGCTTATCCCTGGGACATATGTATACCTAAGTGGCCAGTCACTTTTGGTGTAATGTTCTATAGTGGCGCGACTGTCCCACAGGCAAAGGAAACAAGTCGATAAGTCTCTAACAAGATCATTCAACTGTCCTTGGGTTAACTTTTTAGGCTCTAAATGTCTACCTTCAAAAGTGTACTCTGGTTCTGTAGATGGTCTGGAAACGCCAGTTGCACCTTCATCACTTTCCATGTCATCTATGATAGAATCTAGCCTATCACTTGGGGGAATTGGAATGGGCAATGTTTCATCATGTTTTACTGGTCTACGTGCTGAATCCAAGTTTGGATATACAATCTGGTGTTTGTTCTTGGCAGAAAACCCCATTAAGTTCACACTACAAAAATAACAGTCTTCATGATGATCTCTCAGCTCCCTCCATATCATGGGTATGGCAAATGGCATTGAAGCTTTCTTTTTGTTAAACCAATCACGTAATCCATTTGAACAGCCAGAACAGATTTGATGTGGTGCCCATGGTTTATCTTGGTCACCTAGATGGCAACCAAAGTATAGCTTGTATATTTTCTTAATGTCGGTTGTAATACTTCGTCGCTGTGTTTTAGTTGTCAACTGGCCGCATACGAAACAGAACTTGTCGGGGTCATTCTTACATTGTCGAGGCATGTTGACTGACCTGAGCAAACTATAAATTCAAAAAAAATGTACACCAACTTGACACAACAAGTTCTTGGACTGGACTGATCTTTTGACACACAAAGCACGGCGTTGTTGCCTGAATCACAATGCTGCTAGAGGTAAAAGCTCACACCTGAAATACATTAGATGTATAATTAAGATAATTGAAATAAATAAGATGAATAAACTAAAAAAACACAATAAAATAAACACAATCAAATGTTGAAATATTAGTATTTTGCCTATTTAAAATAGTTAAATCTGTGTAGTTATATATATGCCTTCATCTTGAAAACTATACGTGCTAGAAAAAATCTGAATGCAGTTTTGGAATCAGCGTGAAAAATGCTATCCAGCCACCACAAATTTTACTCTGATGAAAAATCTTTGTTGACCAGTGTAATTATTATTAAGAAACACCATCTGTAAAAGAAAATACATATTAAAAATTAATAATATAAAATTAATTTAGACTTACATTGGAGAGAGAGTTGAATAATGCACAGTAAAAATAACAATGAAATAATGTGAAATACCTGGTGTCCTGCCAGTGAGTGGTCATGCACTGCATTTGCGATTACGCAGCTATTATGCAACACGAAATAATTACGTAAGATGAATCAATTACAGTCAATGGGGGGCTTCTCGTAACTCAATCAAAATTACGTAAGATGGTGACGACGTAAGTCGAGGGTCGACTTACTTTGATAATGAAAATGATACGTAACAAAACTGTTTAACATATTGTTCATGACTAATTTATAATATTGCTATTACATTTGCATATGCATATAATATGACAATGTCTTATTAGGTGCCATTAATAGTTACCATTTATAGCAATTCATCCACAAAAATGTGGGGGACAACTGGTAGGTTGTCCTCCCCTTTGTAAAAAGTGAGGAAAACATGTCCCCTGTGTCACCCCCCCCCCCCCCCCCCAACACACATACACAACCAATGCCCATGGTATGAAGAGAGATAGAGAGATATGATACAGATGTTTAAAATGTTTTCAGGTTTGGGGTTTAGATGTACAGTAAAACCTTCATTATCCAGCAAGCTCGGGGATTAGGCCATTCTGGTTGTCTAAATTTTCCGGTTGTCTGAGAGTACCATTAACCTAGGAAAAACCAATGGACAATAGTAGTAAAATTCAAATTTTGGCTATACTGCACTGTACACCAATGTAAACTATAGTGTAACCAACATAAACACTATGCTAAGTCGAATCAGGCGAGTTTGTCTAAAACAATTCGTCTAAAATACAATTTGTCTAAATCAATTTGTCTAAAACAATTTGTCTAAAATCAATTTGTCTAATAACAATTTGTCTAAAATACAATTTGTCTAAAAATAATTTGTCTAAAATACAATTTGTCTAAACAAACAATTTAATATAATATGGCATACAAATTGTTGCCTGATGTACAATGCTATTTATTACTTGCCACGCCCCATCTTAAAAGGTTACCTCTTGTGCGGAATAGTACATCGAAATCAGTTATCCCGGAACCCATAACCCGGTTAGGTTAGGTTAGGTTAGGTTAGGTATATTATGAAATAAAATCAACCCATTTTCAATCTTTTCATCCTCACTCCAAATTTATCAAGCAGACAAATGCATTTCTAGTTATCTTCAGTTATTAGTCAAATTGTATTTTAGACAAATTATTTTCAGACAAACTATTTTAGACAAACTATTTCGATGTACTATTCCGCACAAGAGGTAACCTTTTAAGATGGGGCGTGGCAAGTAATAAATAGCATTGTACATCAGGCAACAATTTGTATGCCATATTATATTAAATTGTTTGTTTAGACAAATTGTATTTTAGACAAATTATTTTTAGACAAATTGTATTTTAGACAAATTGTTATTAGACAAATTGATTTTAGACAAACTATTTTAGACAAATTGTTTTAGACAAATTGTATTTTAGACGAATTGTTTTAGACAAATTCTCCTAGACGCATGCTAAGTACCTATGGGACAATTGAAACAAGTAAAATTTAGTCTTGTTTTATTAAAAATGTTAAGGATGTTCTAGATTTTTCTGGATGGCATTGGAAAGCTTCCCAGTTTCTAGATTGGTGAATTGTATTGGCCTAATATGAAATTTGCCAGTTTCTAAAGTTTTCTGGATAGTTGATTGCTGGATAGCGCAGGTTTTACTGGAAACAGTATAACTTTTTCTCACTAGACACTGATGGGATAACTTGTGGGCATACTAAGAAATTAGAAAATAGATTTGTAGACTTTATCTACAAAAATACTTTTTCAGTCAAAGTAGCCTAGTAGATTTTTGGAATGACTTGCCATAAGATGTGGTAAACAGTAACTCATTAAATAATTTTAATAAAAATTTACACACTTCCATGAGTGAAAAATAGTTTGTAGATTATATACAGGGTGTCCGAGAATTATCTGTACAATTTTTGGCTGTTATTAAAAGTCAACCACGAAGTGTAGAAATTCCAGTGTTGTCCCATTTTACAGAGAATCTCATTAAGTTTTTTCTGATACCAAGTTTTGACAAGTTTTTTTTAAAACTTTCTTATTGTATGAACTTATATATCTGAAAAGAGAAAAATAAGTGAAAAATATGATTATTACAGTTATTAGTTAAATTAGCAACTGACACATATACAACAACATAAAGCACATAAAAAATAAGTGAAAAATAAGATTATTACAGTTATTAGTTAAATTAGCAACTGACACATATACAACAACATAAAGCACATACAGTAGGGTGCTCCAGTTGCCCCAATGTCACCAAATATTGCTGAAGGTCCCTGTGGTATTGCAGTTGGGTCTAATGAAATGAACCAGTTCCAACTGGTTTGGATCAGCTGATCATACTTGTAGATGACCTTCAGCAAAAACTTAATATTTCGCAAAAGGGTTCCTTCATAAATAGTGTTTGTGAAGGTAAATCTTGTTGGAAATGAGCCAAACTTCAGGGACATGTTCATTAGACCCAACTGCAATACCACAGGGACCTTCAGCAATATTTGGTGACATTGGGGCAACTGGAGCACCCTAACATACATACGGTACAGTATATAAATATATACATACGACTCCAAACATCTAATTCTTCTTTTAAAGGAAGAATCACACAACAGATTTTGTCAACAGACACATACATTCCTTGCAAACAGATTGGATTCCTTCAAAACCCCAAACCTTCCAGACCTACCTGTAGGAGACAACATTTACTCATTCATAACTACGGGTATTGACTTCATTGGAATGGTGAATCCAAGTTTTGAAGACCAACTGGATTCGGAGGAATGCCACACACACACACACACTACTCTTTCCATGTGTCTTTCTTGTATTGATTTACACTTGCTTAAATGGGCTATGGAAATGTCAAATTTGTTGCTTTTTGCTTTATTAGATTTGGATGCAACACTTGAACTTGAAGGCATATTTTGACTCTTCTCTTTATTAACCATAACAGCTTGGTGAGTTTCTTTTGTTAGGCGCAAAATTGCATTCAATGTCTTCTGGATTTGGGAATTTTCAAATTCCTCTAAAGCAGTTTTGTTAGTCTGATGCACAGATTCCTCACTTACCTTTTGTTTCTTAGGTGGAGGAGAAGCACTTTCTTCAGTCTGTGAAACATCTAGTGAAAAAGTTTCATTTTCTAGATTAGCAGTTGATGAAGTTGGTTCATTTTTCTGAGGTCTAGCACTAGCACTAGCACATTTTGTGAACAAACTAAATGACTGCTTTGCTGTATCTCTTTGCTGCACTTCATCCTGGTATTTCTTTACTGCAATATCTAAGCTGTGGGCCCAAACTCTGGGACCTCTTGTATTGTAACAAATATTTTTGGGGGAATTAAAATGTTCCTCCCAGTTTTGCTTCTTTGAATATTTGTTCTTGCATTGACCACAAAAGTAACCCCTTTTAACACCCTCACTTTTCTCTCCAACTTCATCAATATTAGGATCCATTATTGATTATTGACTACCTGAAAAAATACAAAATAAGTAAAAGTTAGTAAATATAGTATGGTAAGAGTGAGTAAAAGTAAGTAAATATAGTACAATGAAAGTAAGTAAAAGTAAGTGCTTTAAACTTAGTAAAAGTAAGGAAGAGTAAGTAAAAGTAGGTAAGTTAAAGTAAGTAAAAGTAAGTTTAAACTTAACTAAACTTTTCAATTCTAGAGTCATGGTGGATTACTTAAAACCGCACAAGTAATTATCTGGCCAATTTATCAAACCTGGCCGAGATCAATGGAACATAGTCCAATCCTGATAATTTTATATTAAAAAAATATACGTTTTAATAAAATTTTAATTATCAAAACATTGAAGCTTAACAAAAAATAAAAATAATTGTTAAATATGGAATTACCAACTAAACTTAAAATAACTAAATTTGTAATTTAAAAAAATTGGTTTGTACAAGAACGTATATGCAAAAAAATTGCATAACGTCTAGCGGATGAACAAAACCCAAACCCAAATTTACTTTTTCTCATAATCAAATTTACTGGAGCAATGCTCCCAAGATCCCAGGAATCTGGAGTCATGCTAGAGAGATGGTTAGCATACCAAAAGATGCAGAATTTGATTTAGAACAAATTATTAAGTGTGGTATTTTTTCATAAAACCTTTAGTTTTTGAGTTATTTTAGAAAAACTAATTTTTTGGGCCCATAGACCCCCTTTCAACTGAATGTCAACACAATAAAACATTCTCAAGCTGCAAATTGACATGTATTAGTAGTTTTCAATCAGCAATCAAAATCAGCCATTTTAAATTCATTGAAAATGCTTTTTGACATTCCAAAACGCCAAACATTAAATTATACAATTAACAAATTGTCATTTTGTCATATTTTAGCATGATAAATAATAATCTAGAACTTAAAATATTTTTTAGACACAAAATCTTTCATTAATTTACATGATCTAATTTTGTTTCTAATAAGACCATCTCTACGCTCATGACCTACAACAGCCAAGGATGCTTCAGTGACAAGCTTGATGTGCCTTTCAACATTCTGACTGTGGCACTCGTGATCCAGTTTCAATGCAGTATTAATGAAATCACGCAGTTCATCATTACTGAATTCTTTTAATACAGGTGGAACAGTTTCCCATTGGGACATAGCAGACAGCTTGTGGTATGCAGAAGCTTTGAAATTGATGATTGGCTTTCTAAAGACCCTAACATTCTCATCTATAGCAGGATATTCATCAGTACCACCTTCATGATCCTCTTCATTCTCATCATCACTTTCAATTATTCCACCTGCAAAATCTTTGCTACTACTAGATTCATCATCAAAATCCTCTATCCGAAAATTATCTATACAATTTCATCTTTTAATAAAATTCTTGATAACACGTAAAATTCTTAAACAAGATTATTTAGAATCTGTATTTTCAAAAGTTTCTTTTATTAAAGTAATGTTGTTACAAACATTCGATATGTGCACCATTAGTGATTCGCAAAACATCCAATCGATACTCCAAATGTTGCCATGTACGCTGCAGCATATCCACATCAATTCGCTCAATAGCAGCTGTGATTCTTGCTTTTAAATCATCAATGTCTGTCACCCATGTACATTTCTAAAAAACTTGTCAAAACGTGGTATCAGAAAAAACTTAATGAGATTCTCTGTAAAATGGGACAACACTGGAATTTCTACACTTCATGGTTGACTTTTAATAACAGCCAAAAATTGTACAGATAATTCTCGGACACCCGGTATAGTGTAGTTTTAAAATAATTAAATTATTTAAGGATTTCAAGCCTTTAACTTATTTAATGGAGTTTATGATTAAAATAACAATTATTTCAAGCCTTTAGGGCAGGGGACCCTCGCCCGCGGGTGAAATTTCGCCCACGAGCTAATTTCAATTCGCCCGCTTAGGTATTTATTATTTACTAAAAATTATTTATTTACAGCCCAGCAAATAGCTTTTTAAAATACATCTTATATACAGCGTGTCCCAAAGAAATGTATACCCACTTTGTTCGATAATACCAGCTATGAGGATAATAAATATATTACTTTTTATACGTTTTTTAATAAAGAATTTTCTCCTGAATCTAAAACAAAAAAGTTACAGATGTTTAAATTATAATTATTATTTTCGAGACTTCATGTGTGATATTTTCTAATATTTTTGCATGTATACGAGAAGTTTGAAACCGACGGCACTGTGCAAAACTTACAAAAACAACGTTCTGGAAGACGTCGAACATCTTAGATAAAGTGTCATTTAACCATGGAATTTGTAAATTTTTTGAATTAACTAGTAATTATAACATTTATGCTTCAATATCAACACTAAACATAAGTATCTCAAAACAGTCGGTTAAAATATTAGAAAATATCGCACATGAAGTCTCGAAAATAATAATTATAATAATTTAAACATCTGTAACTTTTTCATTCTTCAATTTTTAATAAAAATAATTACATATTTAGATTCAGGAGAAAATTCTTTATTAAAAAACATATAAAAAGTAATATATTTATTATCCTCATAGCTGGTATTATCAAACAAAGTGGGTATACATTTCTTTGGGACACGCTGTATATAAGCTTAAAATTTGCCAGACACCCGCGGAGGTGTTTATGTTATCGATTTTCGCCCTTGGTACTGAAAAGTTTCCCCACTCCTGCTTTAGGGCATGGGCAAATGTTAATACATAAACAGTACTGAGAGAGATAAATTCTGGTAATTTGCGATTAACAATAAACTGACAAGCTATACTTACAAAATTTTGAAAGCCCCAAAAACCTGTGATCCTGACTGAACAAAATCTAGAATTCAACTCCCCATATGTAGGATCTTATGGCTGGCAGATAATGATGGTGAGTCTTTCTTTCTCTTTTTCTGAATGAATATTAACCCACAAATGATAGGTTTTGTTACCCATTCAAGAATCCATTGTGTGTACACCTGACCCCTGCTTGGCTTTTTCAATATGGCTGCCATTTTCCAAGATGGCCGGCGAAACTGAAAAATCCCATATCCTGGTCAATACTTGATGGATTTTGATGATCTTGGTGTCATTTCTAGGGGTTTTTAGGATGAGAGTCAATCTGGAGTGGTTGCAGATACTTTGGAGTCGTTTTGACCCACATTGGTCAATACTCAAGGTCATTGGAGGTCAAATGCCCCCTGAAATAAGGAATATCCCATATCCCGGGTAGTCATGGAGATATTTTCTACAATTACAGAAGCTAAGGCTAACAAAGACCCTGAGATCTACTCTAAGGTTAGCCCGAGAGAAAGGAAAGAGGAGGGGGTTAAAAGAGGAGAATAAGAGGTTAAGTAAATAGCCAAACCTATCATTCATCGGTTAACATTCATTCAGAAAAAGAGAAAGAAAGACTCACCATCATCATCCGCCAGCCACTGCCAACAAGTTGGAAAAATAGTCAAAGAGAATAGGAAAGTGGTGAAAGATGAAAAGTAGTAAAATAAGAACGCTTACAAACCATGCAAACACAGTCTTAACTCACTGTCATACCATGCAAACTACAGACATTCAAGTAAGGAAAGGATTAAAAAAAAAAAAAAAAGTAGGTAGAGTACAGGAATACCCCACTTTACGAATTATTCCGTTCCTAGTGCCCATTCGTAAAGCAGGTGTTCGTAAAGCAGAGCATTATTTCCCATACATATAATGTTATATTTTGGGTTACGTTTTTTTCTTAAAAAATTGAAAAAAAAAGGTTATAAAACAGCAAATTTTGCAGAAAAAAATGTTTATTAACATAGAAATGAAAGCAATGAACAAAGAAATAATACAAATGAAAGTAATGAACAAATAAATACAATAAAAATGTAAGCAATGAACAAAGAAATAGTACAAAACATTACATATGCAAATTTAGTTTTCATTAATAGATGCGTCAGTAGACATGCTTTTGGATTCGTTTCTTCTGATTAACGTCACAGTCTTTACTATCACTCTTTCGTTTTGGCATAATTGATGATGGGTACTGTAATTGCAATGTACGAAAAGAATATCAGTGAAACACTTAGCGTGCGCGAGAGTGAATAAAGCACAAACTCTCTTGTCAAAGCGCACATATAAACTGACAACAGCTGTGTTGCCACAGTGCAAAGTGAGCTAAAAGCGAGCTAACTTGGCACCGCTGTAATGCAGAATACGTAATAGAGTACAGTACAGTATGCGCGACGTAAGCATATTATTTTTGTCTTAAAATCGAGCTAACTAAGCACTGCTGTAATGCAGAATATTAGATTGTGGTATGCGCGACGTACAAATTTTATTTTTGTCTTTTATATTTCTTCATTTAATTTTTTATTTAGCGCAAATACAATTTCATAAACCCGGGGTTTCGTAAAACGAAGCATTGTAAAGCGGGGTATTCCTGTATAACAAAAAGTGGGTTAGTTTACTCTACGAGCTACATCTACGTTCGTGTTAGTCTAATTTTTTTAATTTTTAATTTTATTGCTGGCATTAATCGTCAACAGACTCATCTTCGACCACCACCCCACAGAGCTCCTGTTACTAATTGTTTTTTATTTTAAACGTTAATATTTTTAAAATGCCTATCTAAACAGTTCTTAAACATATTAACGCTGGTAGAGTTAACAACTGATGTGGGAAGATTATTCCATTTATCAATTACTTTAAACAAAGAAGTTTTTAGTGATATTAGTAATGAAACATCTGCCACGCAATTTAAATCTGTTATTACGAGTATTGCTATTATCGAAAGTGAACAGTTTGTCAAAATTTACGTTATTGATGTTATTAATGATTTTGAAAACTTCAATAAGCTCCCCCCTTAATGTTCTAGTTTCGAGTGAATGTAAGTCTAACTCTCTAATCCTATATTCATAAGGCTTGTTGCGCAATGACAGAATTAGTTTCGTGGAAAGACACTGAACCCTTTCTAACCTATCAATATCCTCACGCAAATATGGGCACCAAAACGGAATGGCATATTCTAAATGAGGCCTGACTAGGGACTTGTAAAGGGGCAATATAATATCCTTCAATTTAAATTCGAAATTACGTGCTATGAAGCCTAACATCCTATTAGCTTTTGCACAAGACTCCAGGCACTGGTTCCTAACTTTTAAATCTTTAGATACGCGTATGCCTAAATCTACTTCCTTGTCAATGCTCCCTAACTCTCTATCATCCATCGTGTACATGTAATTATTGTTACAAGAACCTATATGCAAAACTTTACATTTGTCTACGTTAAATTGCATCTGCCACTTATCCATCCACTCCATAATCCTATTTACATTGTCTTGGAGCCTATTTCTATTGTCCTTGTTAACAACCTTACCACCTATTTTAGTATTGTCCACGAATTTTGACATGTTACTTGTCAATCCTACATCTATGTTGTTAATGTAAATTACAAATAGCAATGGGCCTAGCACTGAACCCTGTGGGACACCGCTACCTACATCCAACCACCCCGATTCACTACCATTAACAATGACCCTCTGTCTCCTAGCACGAAGCCATTCCTCTAACCAGTTAGCTACCTGACGACGTATACCATGCGCTTTAACCTTCGCAATTAATGTTCTATGCGGAACTGTACCGAACACCTTTTTAAAATCTAAATAAATAATGTCAGCCGCTCTATGCCTATCATATTCATGCACTATTTCGTTATAAAATTCTAACAAATTAGTTAAACAAGATCTGTGGTGTCGAAACCCATGCTGACTACTATTAATCAAATCTGTACTTTCTAAGTGATCGATGATACGATCCCTAACTACGGATTCCAAAAGTTTACTGACAATTGACGTTAAGCTAATGGGCTTATAATTGCTAGGTACTGTGTGGTTGCCTTTTTTAAAAATAGGTGTGACGTTAGCTACTTTGAAGTCTTCAGGAATAATCCCTGTTTCGAGTGACTGATTAAACATCTTTGTTAAGGGGCCTACGATAATATCTTTCAAATGTCTGGGATAAAAAGCGTCAGGGCCTGGAGCCTTGCTAACTTTTAGCCTATCGATATAATGTGCAATCTCACCCTTGTAAACAGTTATTTCATCCAAAATAGTCTCGCTACTAAATGGAATGATATCATCCACATTGGGGTATATCGTCCATGTTGTAGTGGGGTTCTCTTGAATAACATCTTTTCTCTTTTTTCAGGATGCAACCCCCATATGGGCGGAGTTAGTCTTGATTAATGCCTGACTAGCTCAGTAGTCTGGTTTAGTTCCATTCTGGTCAGAAAACTTTGCCTTAAATATTCAATTCATAGTTGGCTTCCGCTTGTGGAAGTTCTAGCCTGCCAACCAAATTTAGGAATACGAACAGTTCAAGAAAAAAAAAAACAGAGTGCCTTGTGATAATGGACATTGCCTGTGCATAACGGTGTGCAGGTTAAGGTATTTCTAGCTTCAGGTTTAGTTTCTCCATGGCTTCACTATAATAGATAGGTATGATTGGATTGACCTCAATTCTAGCATAAGGATGTTAGGTCCAGGGAGGTCAATCGTGTTTTCTAATTGTACCATTCTGGTATAGGTTAAAGTTTTTTTTTCTGTTAATAGAAGTTCCGTTTTTGTTGTCCAGTATTTTTTTGTCATTGTAATTGTAAATAATTCAAGTTGGATTTCCATTTCTTGACCTTAAGCCATGTTTAGACGCAAGCTCATAACCCATTCTAGTTCTTGTAAATAATTCAAGTTGATTGCTAATAAACCCTTAGAATTCTACCAACTAGTATTTTTTCCAGCCTTTGTCCTTATAGACTGGGGTTGTCATTTTCAAGGACTTACAATTCAGAGGGTAATATCTGCTTTTCTCGTCCAGTCACATTTGGTTTACTCCACAGCCAGTTTGCAAAAATCGTGCGTGTTGGTTGCGTAGGCCCATATTCAGTTGAAGTCCTCAAGTATTGCTGGGTGCACATTGCACACACCTTTCCTGAAGCCAGGGCTTTCCAGGTTTTCAAGTGGACCCGACTCAGACACAGGGTTAATCTTTGGAATAGCTAGCACCTCGAGCCCAAATACCTAGGTGTAACACTGCAGATGAGGCGGTTCATGGTCCAGATATTCCAGGAGGTCATTTTCGAGGTGTCCGGTTTGCCGAACTTGAACCTGCAGAAGTGTTAACCATTGATGTTACCCTTCAAGACACTAACATCTCAGGGTTAATTGACACGGGAGCACAAGTTAGCTTAATTTCCAGTGAACTGGCACAACAACTTGGGATTCCAATAGATACTACAGATATTTCCAGAATTCGAGGTGTAGGTCCCGATGCTTCAAGGGAAACTATGGGTTCAGTCCTACTCGCAGTTTCTTTGCATGGTATTGTAATGTCCCCTTTCAAGTTTCACATCCTTCCCACGTTGGATTTTAAATATCCCATATTTCTAGGTTTAGATTTTCTGCGGGCTAACAAATTACAGATTAGTCTAGCACGTAGACGGGTTTCAGGGAAGAACACTGATGGTTCTACGTGGGAAATTTATCTAGGTACGAATGGAGAGAGTGCAAAAGGATTTGTTACAGGTTAGGTGTTGGGCTGTAGAAGGTGTGCAGGTGAATGATTGTGGACCTGTAGAAGTAAAAATTCAGTGGGAACCTCAAGGAGTAAATGATGATGGTACTGTCCATGTTCAAGAAATTCGGGTGAATGGTTCTATGATGGGACGGTTTCAAGCGTGCATCTTGGAGAGAAAGTGGTAGGTGTTCCAGGGATTGTAAATCTGATTGCCCTTCCATTCTAGTCTACACTACAGGGAAACCTATTGGTAGAATCAAGGTAGGAGACATGATGGGACACATTTACACTCTAGTTGAACTCGATCCTACACCAAATCCAGAAGACACTAATGATACAGTGACACATCAAGTACATTGTGTAGGTATGGAATCAGAAAATGATGATGAGTTGGTCTCATCTTTTCTGGAATGGACACCAGAACGTCTAACTTCAGAAATTGACTTACCTGAGCTGGATTCCCACCAGAAATCTCAAGTTTATAACTTGCTTAATTCCA
Source organism: Bathynomus jamesi (assembly GCA_023014485.1). Lineage (NCBI taxonomy): Eukaryota > Metazoa > Arthropoda > Malacostraca > Isopoda > Cirolanidae > Bathynomus > Bathynomus jamesi. The sequence continues at coordinate 647,966 of JAJOZX010000987.1, read as the reverse complement.
GAAAAGCCGTTCTTAGTCGGGGAGATTCCGATGTGGGGACTGCTCAGATGACTCCACACCGTATTGAGTTATACGATGACACCAATATTTCAGCGACCAAGGAGATTTCCAGAACCGATTGATCAAGTCATCGATGATCAGTGTCAAGAACTTCATCAGCTAGGAATTATCGAGCCTACAACATCTCCTTGGAGTGCTCCAGTGGTACCAATTAGGAAACCAGATGGATCCATACGTTTGTGTGTGGATTACCGTAAACTGAACAAGGTAACCAAGCCTGATAGATTCCCGATGGCAAACTTGACAGACTCTGTCTACAGTCTACATGGTGTCAAGTTCTTTACCACCCTGGATTTAGTCCGGGGTTATTATCAAATGCCAATCGAGGAGAAGAGTCGAGATTATACAGCTTTCTCGACCCCTCATGGACACTGGAGATTCAAGAAACTCAGTTTTGGATTGAAGAACGCGCCTTCAGCCTTCCAGAGAGAAATGCAAGGTGTGCTGAAGGGATTTTCAAGGAAGAAGGTTCTGGTGTATATTGACGACATTTTAATTATGGAAAAGTCATTCGAGGCCCATCTCCAGCTAGTTGAAAAAGTCCTCAAGGTTTTAGAAGAACATGATATCAAGATCAAACCACCAAAGTGTAGATGGTTCCAGTCGACAGTTCCATTTCTAGGTCATATAGTCAGTTCCAGTGGATTGTCAAAATCGCCAGAGTATATGGAAAAGGTGAAGAACTTCCCAAGGCCCAAGAACATCAAGGAACTTCGAGAATTTCTGGGCTTGGTGAATTTCCAAAGGAAGTTCTTGCCACAGTGTTCAGCAGTTGCTAAACCCTTATCAGAACTTACAGGAAGATCAAGGAATTCAGTTATCCAGTGGACACCAGAGCTGGAAGAATCCTTCCAGACGCTCAAGGCAGAGATGCAAAATGAGGTAGAACTGGCTTTTCCTGATTATCGGGAAACAGCAGAGAAATTGAACTTGTGGGTGGATGCATCAGCCATTGGTGCAGGTGCTTGTCTTACTCAAGTTCAGGATGGTCAAGTTCGAATCATTGCTCACGCATCAATGACATTTTCTAGTCCTCAGAAGAAATATTCGGTTACAGAGCGTGAACTAGCAGCGATGCGCTGGGGAGTCAAGACCTTCAGAGCCTTCCTGTACGGAATACCATTCATTCTGAACACGGACCATCAAGCATTGTTCTATCTCCATAATATGAGATTAGTCAATGACAGGCTTGCTCGAACAGTTGAAGATCTTGCTGAGTTTGATTTTGAGCTTCGTTATGTTCCAGGCAAAGACAATCAAGCTGCAGATGCGTTATCCAGACACTTCCAGGTTGAGCATGAAGAGGGCACCCCAGCAATTTCGGCAGAACTCCCCAAGGGCTTACTTGTAAGATTTAAGCCGGAGGGGGGAGGTGATTCCTTGATCGAGTGTTTGTGGTATGTTCTTGTTCATGACTTAGATCGTGAAGTTCCAGAGAGTCCAGTATTTCTTCGAAAGCAGTTGGTGGAAGAGCTGCTAAGTCATCCTACAACGTACGGAATCAAGTTGAATAGCAAGCAGAAGCAACATCTTCGACTTATGACAATTCCAGGGCAGCCAGCATCACCAGAGATCTTGAAAGTTTTCTGTGAGATGTATCAAGTGGATGTTGTATTGCACTTTGGTGCTGAAAACCCTCTAATTTACCACCCTGAAGTCAAGAATCAGCGTGTAACAGAACCCTCAGAACTTCTTGATAGGGTGCATGTCCAGTGTCTAGGTGGTGTTCATTTCAATTTATTGAGTGAATCCAATAAATATGTTCAGTCTTGTCCCGTCTTCTTGACTTGTTTAAATTCTTTGTATGAGAGAGACTTGGATTCAGAACCAATAGGGGCAGGTTGCTCGAGTTTGGAGATCGAGAAGGGCCCAGTAGAATGTGAAGTCAATTTTCCCACCCTTGAGGTGGATATTGCTTGTCCACATTCAGGTGCCTTTAGAGCAGTTGTCCCACTTGCTTGTCAAGACGAAACCTACTGTGCTTTATTGGATTCTGGAGCTGAGATCTCCCTCATATCTCGAGTAGCCTGGCGTGAAATTTTAGGAAATTCGAGGGATTATTCACAAGATATTCTGGTTAACATTCAAGGTGTGGCTGAAAAGCAGGTGGTAGTTTATAACTATGTACAACTTACTGTGTCACTTGGCTCTAACGTAACTATTAATGATCACCCATTTGCTCTTGTTGAAGATCAAGCTATTCCTTGTTGTTTTCTCCTGGGTGCGAATTTCTTGTCTGCCGCCGGGATTGACCTGGATTTGTCCACTGACAGGGTCATGAAGGAGGGTGAGATTCTCGCTACTTTTCTGGCAGAGTTGGAGGAACCCTCCAGTCATCAAGAACCGCTGGTAGTTGGAAATTTGCGTCCATGTTCATTTCTAGATGAAGTTAACCTTGAGGTTCTTCAAAAAAGTGATCGGGTGTTGAGACAACTTAAGTCCTATCTAGATAAGGGTGGTTTTGGGTATTGTCCTAAAGCTCTAGTGAGATATCGTCGTTATCTTAAAGATATCTACTTTGAGAATGGTCTTCTAGTTAAGTACGAGGAACCAGAAAGGTTTCCCCAAGTTCTAGTACCTTTTAATTTCCTGATTGAGCTGGCATTACTATCCATCTAGAAATGGCACACATAGGCCGAAACAAGGTCTTAGATTTTGTCTGGGGAAGTGTTTCATCCTCAGTTATATCAAGTTGTGCAAGAGGTGGTCACATCTTGTTCCCAGTGCCAGCTCAATAAGGCTTCCAGCCAGATCAGGGCTCCACCTACCCTGAAGATCGTGACCCAGGCACCATTTGAGCTGGTGGCTGTGGATCTAGTATTGTTCCCCAGGACACCTCGGGGAATCTAGGATGTTTAATGGTGGTGGACCACTACTCCAAGTGGGTAGTGGCTGTTCCATTTTCCAACAAGACTTCCAGTACCATTGCCCGTCTTTCGAGTTTCGAGTGTTGCCCACTCTTTTGCGCCGGCCTTGTCGGTTGTTAACTGATAATGGTCCAGAATTTAAGGGTCAGGAGTTCGAGCAGATGTTATCTCGATACGGGATCACTCACGTTTGCACGACCCCAAACCATCCAGAGAGCAATGGTGCAGTTGAGAGGGTCAACCGTACCATTGGTGAGCTTCTACGGAATCTTGTTCAAGATTCTAGCTCGTGGGATTTGAATCTCCCAATGGCCATTATGACCTACAATGGTACGATTCATTCCGAGTTGACTATGTCTCCAGCCCAGTTCTTGTTATCATCCGCTCATCCAGATCCTATTCCAGTTTCTATTCCCACTCCAGTTCAAGAACAGTGGTATCCAGGCATCCTGGTTTTTGTCCCTTTACCAAGGGGCAACTTGTCATTCGAAAGGTTGTTCCAAGAGGTAATCTAGTTTCTAACAAGTTTCTGCCCAAGTACTGTGGGCCGTTTCAAGTTGATCGAGCGGCAGAGAATGGTGTGACCTATGTCATTTCACCAGCTTATCCAGATCAGCAGCCACACTTATCCATGAGTCGAGTTCATCATTCTCAGTTGAGGAGCTGGAAGGAGGCTCCCGATTTCTTGAAGAATCATCCTAGTTATTCCAGGTTAGTTCAGGTTCCCTGGGCTAGCATGGAGGAGGAGAAGGATGAGAGTTTTCTAGGGTTTGAAACCCCAAGTGTTCCAGTTTGTCCCCCAGGCTTTCTTGTTTGTGGGACAGTTCGTCAGAAGATGAGACCGATCTCTTTGATTCTAGTAGTGATTCGAGCGTTTCTAGGATTTCCAGATCAGAATAGGGTTAAATCTAGACCATGGCTTGCTGATCTGAGTGAAAGTTCAAGTTCTTCAGATTCTTCTGAATGCACTTCAAGTTCTTTTGACCTCGACTTTTCTGGATTCCCGGATGAGGTGCCATCCAAAGTGAATCCTCCAGGTATCCTGTCTAGCTCACCCAAACCTCTGACTAGGCCTCATTCTCAACAAAAAAATGTCACTTTGGAAAGGGTCAAGACTACCTTGGTAGTGATTCTGAGAAGGAAGCTTGTTCCCCAGTGGAGGAAATCAAGGATCTGTCCCCTATTCCTCATAGTGCTCCTTCAAGTGCTGTCTGTTAAGGTGTGATAGATCCTGAGGAATTTCCTGGGAGTCTAGATCCAGAAGGTGATGGTTCAATAGGTCCAAGACAGAGTTTTCCATGTCCCAAATGAACCTTAACCCACTAGTGATCCTCCAGAACTTTCTTCCTTGGTGGAAGCTCTGGAGAACACTTTAGAAAATGGGCAGGATGATGAGGAGCAGATTTACCAGCTGTTAGGCCAGCAATTAGTTCTCAAGAGTGGCAATTTAGCCCGGTAACTGGTTCAAGGACTCCCAATAGATTAAGCTTATCCTCAGTCAAAAATATCTGTTCAGAAACTAGGGCTTTATTACAAGCTAACAGTAAACTAGCTCATGAATGACTCCAGTCTGTTGGGAGGGGAGTTGGCTGGTGATTCTCCTCCATAAACTCATTCCAGAAGTCCTGAAGGGAGCTACCATTAGTACCCTCTAGGCCTCTGGAATATGTTCATGATTAATTTAATTAACAAAAGTGATTTTTTTCGACCTTGTCTAATTATGTATATATGTATATAGGATTATGTATTGTATTTAAGTGATGGTACTATGATTATATTTTCGATGTTAAAATAAGTATTTCTAGGTTTAATGTCATAGTGTATCTAGTTTTTGTAATGGCTTTACGGAGCCTTGGTTAAGATATATATGAAAATAGGTATATCTTGCTGTACCGTAATGTATAGGTAGGGCCTAGCTAGTAAAGCCATGGAGGAAGCTAGTGTAAATTTTTTTTTGAACAAAGTGACTGCACATAGTGATACTGAATACCATACCTTGAGCTTGGTTAAGTGCGGTAATTTTTGGTTTGCATGCCTCTGCCTGACTCATGCACATGCCCTCACTTGTCACCCACTTTGTACTTGCTTTGAGTGTCATGCATACAGCTTCCGGTGCATGTCCCGGTCCTTACCTGCCCCCAATCACCCCAAATCACGCTTTCCGACTTCATGGGAGGTGTTTTCAGGGAGGGAGCCATTATTGGCTCTTCCACTCTTCAAGAATCAGCTTGAGGGGGGTCTTCCAGGCCTTGCTCCAGTATGCACCACCATTCTTGTCTATAGGAGGGGGTTCTGGAGGACTGCTCATCAAGAGGGGCATGGCCAGCCCACGCAGTTACCTCTAGCCTGGAGCAAGCGGACCCCACCTTTGGTAGGGATGTCTACCAATCAGGAGGTATGGATGGGTGGACCAGGGCCAAGGTACATTGATAGTGATGGGCTAGTGAGGATATTAATCAAGGACATTAATTGTGCAGGTGGCTTCAGTTTCAAGCAAGGAGGATTGTGATTAGCCTCTTAAGAAAAAATTGTATCCAGTTATATTGTAACTAGGTAGGGTTTTGAAGGTGATAGAACCTTATTATCATTGATTCATGTATGTATATATAATTGTCTAGTGTTTAGTAGCCATGGAGAAAGGAAAACTTGGAGCTTGGTGTCAGGATGGGGAGGTGGCAATTCCCTGAAAGAATGGATGTGGGAGAGGGCTTCGCTGCACTCACTGTTTGAGTGGTGGTACTCACCGCTCGAAGGGGGGAGTGTAGTGGGGTTCTCTTGAATAACATCTTTTCTCTTTTTCAGGTGCAACCCCCATATGGGCGGAGTTAGTCTTGATTAATGCCTGACTAGCTCAGTAGTCTGGTTTAGTTCCATTCTGGTCAGAAAACTTTGCCTTAAATATTCAATTCATAGTTGGCTTCCGCTTGTGGAAGTTCTAGCCTGCCAACCAAATTAGGAATACGAACAGTTCAAGAAAAAAAAAACAGAGTGCCTTGTGATAATGGACATTGCCTGTGCATAACGGTGTGCAGGTTAAGGTATTTCTAGCTTCAGGTTTAGTTTCTCCATGGCTTCACTATAATAGATAGGTATGATTGGATTGACCTCAATTCTAGCTTAAGGATGTTAGGTCCAGGGAGGTCATCGTGTTTTCTAATTGTACCATTCTGGTATAGCTTAAAGTTTTTTTTCTGTTAATAGAAGTTCCGTTTTTGTTGTCCATATTTTTTTGTCATTGTAATTGTAAATAATTCAAGTTGGATTTCCATTTCTTGACCTTAAGCCATGTTTAGACGCAAGCTCATAACCCATTCTAGTTCTTGTAAATAATTCGAGTTGATTGCTAATAAACCCTTAGAATTCTACCAACTAGTATTTTTTCCAGCCTTTGTCCTTATAGACTGGGGTTGTCATTTTCAAGGACTTACAATTCAGAGGGTAATATCTGCTTTTCTCGTCCAGTCACATTTGGTTTACTCCACAGCCAGTTTGCAAAAATCGTGCGTGTTGGTTGCGTAGGCCCATATTCAGTTGAAGTCCTCAAGTATTGCTGGGTGCACATTGCACACACCTTTCCTGAAGCCAGGGCTTTCCAGGTTTTCAAGTGGACCCGACTCAGACACAGGGTTAATCTTTGGCATAGCTAGCGGGTCGAGTCCATTTCTTGGTTCAGCTGTGTGGGAGTCTCGTTTGCCCCTCAGTGACAGTCAGTGGAGGTGAGAAAAACTTCACTGCCCGGGACCTTCTCGTTTCCCGTCATCAAGAAGTAGCCAAGTTATGGTAGTCTAGTTAAGTTCATCCGCTTACCCCGCAACAATGTCGGGGTCATATTGTCCGTCATTTTTATGGTTTTGGGTGAGACTGAGTAGTTCTATAGGGTTTAAAATGAAATCAGGGATTATTTTCCCCATGGTAAGGTGAATTCCAATATGTCTAATTATCCCTCTTATTTTTTTCAGGTTGTTGAGATTGTTGCTGATGGTGCTGCACACCTGGTGGTTTGATGATGTCTTGGTTGTACTCATTCCAAAATTGTTTTTTGACTGCTGAATATGGAGAATATATAGGCTGACCATACGTACCATTTTGAATGGGACAGTAACATTTTTTTTTAATATTTCCTGGCTGTCCCGTCATTTTAATAAAAATGTCAATTTTGTCCCATTTTTAATAAAAACTATAAATATACTTTAATATTGGTCAATCAAATTATTATTCATAACCTATAAGACTTTTGTAATATTGTAGAGTTTATTCTTTGTCTTCCAGGAAGTACAGCACCTGTTGAGAGAATATTTTCTGTTATGAACAGTATGTGGTCAAAGGAGAAATCTAGATTAAGTGTTGAGACAATGAGGGCTATGTTAGTTGTAAGACAAAATTGTGTCATGGAGTGTGAGAAGTTTTATGATAAGGTGTTGAAAGACCGAAATTTGCTGCGTAAGATTACTTCATCGGAGAAATATTCATGGTACAATCGTGGTGAAATACAGTCCCCCTCTACGTCTACCTAAATTTTTGTATGGGTTCTGTCACTGAAGAATAATTGTAAGCTCAATATGTTTATGTACTTACTTTTTCATGAATACAGAATATTACATAACCCCCGTCCCTTTTTTGCCATCCCAATGTCCCGTTTTTGTCTCAAGGAAATATGGTCAGCCTAAGAATATACCAGGTGAGCATTGTTTAGTTTTCATTTGCTGAGGATAAATTATTTCAATGCGATTTGTACTCTGAAGAGTGGGTAAACAAAATTCTTATTTTTCAGGTTCTACAAAAACTACAGACGAATGTTTCTTCAAGGATTTCCTACATAGATGTCCTGGAGGTCAGAAAGGTCTTTCAAATTGTGGGAGGATTCAGAAAATCATAGAGAGCAGCAACATCACTGGGCAGCCAGATGTTTGAGCGAGACTAGAGCCTCTCTTGGAATAAATGCAAAAAACCACTTTTTTCTATGTGAAGGTCAAAATATGAAAATAAAAACCCACTCTAATAGACAGAGTTTATTTCCACAACAGTTTCAATGCCCAATGGCATCCTCCTCGGGTGGATACAGAAAAATGAATGAACCAAAACAAAAGGGAAAAACAGTCCAGGGACCGACCGTTAAGAAATTCGCACCTAGGTTAGATCCCATTCTCCCGACACCAGAAGACCTAAGTTAGATCCCATTCTCCCAACACCGGAAGGGCATTTTTATTAAAGGGACCCGCTTATAAGTAAATTCACACAAATTTAAAACTATCTTCCTGTTCTAAACATACAGATTCTATTATTTTTTTTTTTTACATAATTATTACATTTATTATTAAATTTATTACATTTAATATTGCATTATTATTTATTACATTGGTTATTACAAAAATTATATGGTAAAAATGTTAGTAAAATATAGTTAAAATGACGTGATTGATAATATAAATGTATGCACTATGATAAATGTGGTAAATTCATTGTCAAAATTTCATGGCCTTGTATGCGACCATTAGGCAGGAAGTCAGTCACGTACGAAAGTACGAATATGGAAAAGAAATTTGTTGTGGCCTATTCATTCAATTCGTTTGAAATAATGCTTGCCTAACTGTGCGCACACACGCATATATATATATATATATATTATATATATATATATATATATATATATATATATATACAGTATAGGTATAATATTTCTCTCTCTTTTTCAGAACAATATGGATGAACAGAAGAAAATCAAAGGGAAAAACTTTCAGTTAGCGAAGCACTGTCATTTATCCTTTGTCCAGAAGGTGATAAATCTGAATCTGAATTTGATGATGAGGAAAATAATGACGTTACAACAGTACTGCCTCCAAGACTCGAAGATTCTGATGAAAATGAAGATGAATATCTAATTCAAAGGTTAGTAGCAACCAGGGTTGTTATAGGTATCTACCCGGGTAGCTACCCACTTACCCACCCGGGTTGGGTTTTTTACATTAATGAACCCAGCTTTTTTTTCCTTAAAGTGGGTTTTTTCTTTAAAAACTTTCCTTTTTAAAATAATAATGGAAATAAAACTTGCATGATCATAATAATGATGAATTTTTTTAACTAATTTTTAATTTATTCAGAATAATGATGCCCCATTTAATCAGGTTAAATGATATATTTTGCATCATTTCATTGTAACTGATTATCTCAGCTACATTGAAGGGGTTGTTACAAGCATAAAACATTCTGGCCAACTGCAAATCTAGTTGACATTTTTCTGTTTCCGATGTCTTGTGCACAAATCTATCAATGTTAGGCAAGATTGTTGATTTAGTTTTCTTACTAGAATTAAATTCTGATGCATCAGTATTGTCAGAGGTGTTTGACAATGCACTTCAACTTCTTTTGCATGGAGTTGGTGTTATGAGTAAAATTAATGTGTATAATGTTACTATAAGTAAACACATTTTTATCAGTGTTCATAAATAATTTATTTTGTAGGCCTATTTCAGAAAAGCTAAAAACTATATATCGTAAAGCATGTGTCAAAGAATGTTCAAGAAATCTTTTCTCAAAATTTCTTGAGTATGTCTCAAAAATTCCAGAACAATGCTCCTGTAATTAACGTTTGCTTCATATATTTAGGTTTTAATAAAATATTTCATTTTTTATCTTGTGGTGTTTGCTGGTTGTGTATTCCTTTCTGATCATTTAGAGATTTCATATAAACTGTGGCTTTATTATAATTTATTATAATTTTGTTTCTCTTTTATCTCAGAGCATTATTTAATTATTTTAGTTTCTGCAAAATGACAGGCAGAGGACATTATAAAGCCAAAGAGTGGTGTGAATTTGAAAAATATGAACACAGAAATGAAGTAAAACAGAAATGCAAACACTGTGGTTTGAAAATTAGTCCTAAAATAGAAAGATTAAGAGAACATCTGAAAAAGTGTTCTTTGTATAACAAATAGTAGAGTCGGACACATCTGATATAGAAATATGTGCAGTTAGTGCTAATGCTGACGAGCTCTCTACATCTCAAATGAGTGTATGCAATAAATCAAAATCAACTGTGCTGGAATCTGCACTTCATAATACTTCCAGTGAATCAGTGACACAAATGGGTAAATTTCTTACATCCATGCCGAGTAAAAGGCCTGCCAGTGCGCTGTCAAACTACTGTGATAAAAGTGAAGAATCAAGAACAAAGTATCCAAATGTTGCCACCATAGGCACCATAACACCCGGTATTGACAGATTCACACACAAAACTACTGAATCTGAAAAGAAGAAACTGGATATTCAATTTGCAAAAACCTTTTTTGCTTGTAACATTCCATTCAGTGTAGCTGAAAACCGTCATATGAAAACGCTAATAACTGCTTCAAGGAGACTCATATAACAGTCCATCACGACACCAGCTAAGTACAACTTTGTTGGATGCTGTTTATGGAGAAATGTAAAGAAACATTGTGCAAAGAACTAGAAGGTCAGGAAGTCACTATGATACAGGATGGCTGGTCAAATATTCACAACCATCCAATCATAGCAACGTGCTTACATACTGTAAGCAAGGCATTCTTCATCAGGTGTGTGGATACTGGCTCAGAAAAGAAAACAGCTGATTACTGTGCTAACCTTGCTGAGCAGGAGATTATTTACTGTGAATCAACTTTCAAGTGTAAGGTATGTATGTATATGTATACAGGGTGTTTATAAAGTCAGTATCTATTTCAGTGAAAATGTCAAAAAATGGGTAAAATTCAATAACAATTTAATAGAAGGCAAACATTTAATGATACTTATGGAAAATGGAACTTTTTAGAATTTTGAAAAAGGGAACTTCTTCAAAATTCCAAAAAGTTTCCCTTTCTCTAAGTATCATTAAATGTTTGCCTTCTATTAAATTATTGAATTTTACCCATTTTTCAACATTTTCACCGAAATAGATACTGACTTTATAAACACCCTGTATATGATATAGGCTGATTTTTTAATCTGTTAAGTTTTAAATCAAAATTTCACTTTTCAATAACTAATACATTTTAATTAGCACATTCATTTCTTTGTTACTTTGCTTTCAGTCCATTTGTCACACACAATCTAGCATTGTAAGTTTGATTTTTTGGACAATTTTAGATTTAATGTACTGTATTGCTAAATGTGGTGGTGGTGTAGTGGTTAGCGTCGCTGACTACGAATCCATCAGCCCCGGGTTCGAGACCCAACGGCAGCCAGCGCGCAGCAAAACCCAGCTGTTCATCCTTCCACACAATAAAGAGTGGTTGGTAGATAAATGGGTACCCTAGGTGGCCTAGTGGTTAAGACGCTGGGCTGCTGATGGGGCGTGGTTCGGATTCCACGTTAAACTATAGGTCTAAAGTGGAGTGAAAAGCTTGACCTTCGTCAGAATGAACAATTCAGGCGGAAGCTAACCAAAGGTATAATTTTATGTATTTTGCAGGTTGTGGTATTCTGCTCAGACAGTGAGAACAAGATGATTTCTGCAAGGAAAAAACTGCAGGAAAGCTTCCAAACAAAAGATGTCTCTTTGCTTATGGCTGTTCAGCACATTACTTGAATTTGATCGAGATTGAAGTAACCCAAAAGAGAGTACTAAACAAAATAGTAGAAGTACAAAGATACTTCCAAAATCATCATCAGCCTCTTGGTTGGCTTCAAGAAAAAGGTGGTATAAAGCCTCAACTGCCTAATTCAACCAGATGGAACAGCCAAGGTGACTGCATTGATACATTCTTGAAGAATCATCAGAAAATACACAAAATCTGTTTTGAGCATGAAAGTGTGATTGATGCCAACATTATCAAGATAATGAACAATGCAGGCATTTACATGGAGACAATGCATCTTCAAAAGCAGCTGCAGCTTGTGTCTAAGGCTTTGGACTCCTTGCAGAAAGATGAATGCACTTTAGATGATGCTGTTGATATTTGGTTAAATCTTTTGAATGCCCCAATTCTGAAGTCCTGCCATCAAATAATTGAGAGACGTTTTAAGCAGTGCATCACTCCTCATTCTGGCAGCTTACCAAGCTCATCCCAAATACAAAGGAGCTAAACTGAACTCAGAGCAGGAAGAAACATCGTATGCATGGCTGAGAGCTCAACCCAGATTATGTTCCAGCTCTCCTTGCACTAACGATTGAGGACACAGATGCATTCCAGTAATCTCTGCTTTCAGATGAAGTAATAAATGCCTTCTCTCCTGCAAAGTGGTGGAAGATTGCAACAAAGAAAAGTGCACACCTCAGTAGTACTATTGCAAAAGAAGATTTCTGCAAATTTATGACAACTCTCAGCTCCCTACCTGCAAGTTCTGCTTCAGTTGAATGCCTTTTTTCAACCTTTGGGTTCATACATAATAGATTACGAAATAGGCTAGGTGTAGACAAAGCAGAAAAATTAGGTTTTTGTCATCAAACAATGAAGAAAGATAAAGATGACACAAATGATTGGTAGAACATTTTTTTCATTAGCATACTCTAATAGGAATTAAGTACATTTATTACATAAGTATAGGATTTACATTTACAGCAAATTTTTAGTTTATTGTTTTGTGTTGTCTGGAAATAAATAATTTTCACTAATTTTTTTTATATATACCCACTACCTTCAATAAAACGGGTTTATTATGTAAAAAATCCAGCCTGGCTGGGTAAGTGGGTAGCTACCTGAGAACCCAGTGCAACCCTGATATTAACATGTAATTATAGAAATATAGCTACATAAAATAATACCTATGGATTGGTTAAATGTTTACACTTGATACTCCCATGAAAATAATAAAACCCACCTTGTATCTAAACAGCCCAGGTTTTATTGTAAAAAATACAGGGTTAAAAAAAAAAAAAAAAAAAAAAAAAAAAAAAAAAGGTTTTTAACAACCCTGGTAGCAACTGATAGGATAGAAATTCAGCACAATTCTGAAAATGTGGGAGATGATACCGATAACACTCCTCTTGCCTTGCTATTTCCAAACAAAAATACAAATAAGCCTACAATGCAGGATGTTCCACGATGGTGAAAAACTAAGTTTATTCCACCAGCAGACATCACTTGGAAAGACACACTTACTGTTGATGAAAACTGGGCTGACAAAACCCCATTAGAATACTTCTATTTGATTTTTGATAATGTATTGATCCATCATATAGTTGAACAAACTAACATGTATGCTTTGCAGTCGAAAGGCAAAGAACTGGGTGTTCTTGATTCTGAAATGATGACATTTTTAGGCATTCTCATGAAAATGGGTATTCTCAAACCTCCTCCATATCGTTTTCTTTGGATGAATTCATCAAGGTACAACCCAGTAGCTGATGCAATGAGCAGAGACCAATTTGAGCAAATAAAATCATTCCTTCATTTCAATGATAATACTTTGCAAAAGTCAAAAGATGATCAGGATTTTGATAAGCTGTACAAAATCTGCCCTATCCTTGAATCTATTAGGAGTAATTGTCGTAAAGTTCCTCAAGAACAACACCAGGCAATAGATGAGCAGATTATACCAACTAAAGCATGTATTTCATTGAAACCATACAACCCCAAAAAACCACATAAATGGGGATATAAAGTAATTTCCAGAGCTGGAGAGAGTGGTTTCATTTATGATTTCAAACTTTACACAGGAAAAGGAACTACAGAAAGTGTGGAAGGATTTGGAATTTCCTCAGTCTACTGTATGTATTTCGACTAAGTGAAGGCATTCCAAAGCATAAAAATTATAAGCTCTTCTTTGATAACTGGTTTGCCTCCCTTCCTTTGGCTAAAAAACTAAAAGATGATTGAATACTGAGCCTTGCTACAGTTAGACCTAATAGGCTAAAAGGATGTTTACTCAAAGATGAAAACAAGCTCAAAAAAGAAGGTCGAGGAAGCTATGACTTTTGTATCAAACAAGTTACTGATAGTATAACCATAAAGTGGTTTGACGACAAAGCAGTGCATCTTATGGTAATGGTTCAGAACAGGGGCACCACCTCAATTTTTGTGTTTTTTCCTCCAAAACATGCTAAAACCATTGGTTTCCTGTTGTTGAGGATGAATGTGACCATCGCCATTACAGTAAATAATTGCTTGTGATTTCACCCCCCCCTCATCCCCTACTGCAATCTGGGGGGACCACCATGGGAACCAGGGGTTTTGGGTGGGGGAACACAGTACAAGCAATAATTTACTGTAATAGCAATGGTTAGATTTATCCTAAACAACAGGAAACCAATGGTTTTAGCATGTTTTGGAGGAAAAAACATGTCATGAAACACCTCAAAAACCAAAAACCATGAGAAAAACCTAGGTTTCATGGAAAACCTAACCTAACCTAACCTAAAAAATATAAAACCCTATACTGATCAATTTGTGATATGTGATTTTTACGGGGGCTCTGCCCCCGTACCCCCAAGACCTAAATTATACAAATTGGACACACTACATTTAAAGGGAGAACACCATGCTAGCTCTACTAGCATCACCAGACATCCGCCACAGACTGAAGCCATTTTCAAACTGAAGTGAATGAACGATACGATAGTAGCCTAGTAGGTTTGCCAACTCAAAATTTCCTATATTCATACCCAAAAATATGTTTTTCGTAATTTTCTAACTGTGTTTTTGACTATGCGACACATGCAATCAACATATTTTAATGAGAGAAACAACTTTGTCTCTATGGTATTTTTCAAAATTTTGCTTAATTAAGTGGCGCCCGTATTCTGAACCATTACCCATCTTATATCTACTTATGCTGGAATTGAACCTATGAACACTTGCAAATGTTGGGATGGCAAACTAAAGCAAAAAATTGAAATACAAAGACCTTTTGCGGTAAAAGAATATAATCGATATATGGGAGGAGTAGACCTTGCAGACATGCTGATTGAATTGTACAGGCTAGATTTCAAGTCTAAGAAATGGTATAATGCACATATTTATGTAAGTGTTGTACATGCATGGCTGCTTTACCGACGAGTCAGATCAGAAGTAAGCCCACAAAATGCAAAAGAACTTTCACTCTGTGACTTCAAGTGATATATCTAGTGGTCTAATGTCACCTACCATATCTAAAACAGGAAGACCAAGCACAGCAACACCTCCAACTAAAAGAGGGAAAATTACTGCAGATCCAGCAGATTCAAAAAGATATGATAATGTTTCTCATCTCCCTTCAGCCTCAGAGGTGCAAAGAATGTATAAAGGCACATACCAGGGTAAAATGCATAAAGTGCAATGTAGGATTGTGCCTTACCAATTAGAGAAACTGCTTCATAAAATATCACAAAATAAATCTAACAAACACCGCAGCTAAATTTTCAGATAGGTGCCTGGTGATCGCAAATGAGCTCAAATAGGGCCTAGATGCCTGATGGCTGCAAATGAGACAAGAAATTTTGGTAATTATTCGTTTTTTGACCCAGTCTCTTTTTATAATGAGAGCAAACTTTTCTGGTCAATTTTGAGGTGTTCTGCACGAATCTGCCATCCATTTCCTGTGCAAATGCGTAGTTTTCGAGATATCATCATCTTGAAAACTACTCATTTGCACAGGAAACGGATGGCAGTTTTGTACAAAACACCTTAAAATTAACCAGAAAAGTTTGAACTCGTCATTTTCGTTTAAACTAACGAATTTAAACGAAAATATCATGACTTAACCTAACCAATCATCAAGGACATACAGTTGACCTAACCGGTGTCATGTACTGAACTGTCCACAAAACATTAGGACCGATCAATTTGTGATGCGTGATCTTTACAGGGGCTCCGCCCCCGTACCCCTGAGACCTAAATTATACAAATGATAATGTAATAACATGTGCCAACCTTGCATGGGTAGTCCGCTAAATTTTGCCTACCCTTAAACTGAAATGACACACGTTTATTTTTAGGATTTTTTTTACGGCACCTAAAGACCTTCTGGTCTTTTCTTAAAATACAAGCACTATTGCATTTAGGGCAGGTCACGGATGCCTTAATTATTCTGTGATTGAAAAAAAAGGTCTAAACTCTTGTCTTCATCGAGGGCAATATGGCGGATCACGTCTTCAAAATCAAATATGCATAACTGACACGTCATACTTCGTCACAAAAAACCAAACTGAACAGAGTTCAACAGACGAACAAATGCTAAAAATGATTTATTTGTAAAACAGGACAAATTGAATTACGCAGAAGTAGCCAGAATCACCAAAAATAAGAAATATTCACCAAATAGTTGATATATATATATTGAAAAAACACCAAAAATAGGAAATATATTTAAAAAAAAAAAACATTTTATACAAATTTGCACAAGATAATATATATATTTTCTTATTCAGTTTTGATTGGTTATTCAATATATATTGCTGTTATAGCTGGGTGTGATGGTCAAAAAATGAATAATAACCAAAATTTTTATAGTGGGCACACTAGGGGCCACTTCGGCCCATCGAGGTGGCTCCACTATGTAAAAACTGCCTGTACATTGGCAACAACCAATTTTTACAAAACTAATTAATTATCAATTTAAAACTCAAGATAGAATCTCTGGATCCAGAGGATCAAAGTCATAATAGGCTACTATCCAAAAATATGTTACACTCTATATCTATTTATAACTGACATGCAAATATATCAGATGCAAAGAATCCAGTCAATTTCATTACGGTACCCATCAATACCAGTACCTTGCCAACCAAAAATAAGTCACGGTCCATATCAATTGCGGACCAAGTCACAAATTACAACCATATCCATGGTCTATTTTTTTATCTATCAACTATAAATCAAAATAAAGTGTATAATTATGTTTAATATGGTCAAAATAAATTAATTTGAATGTTTAATTATTTTTATTTACCCTTAATTAGAATACAGGTATGAGAGGGTTAAATGACATGGGCTGGACCTGTAAATCAAAATTACTTTTTATGAGGTAGTTTTAGTCGCTTTATTCAAATTTGTCACTTTTTTTATCTATCAACTATAAATCAAAATAAAGTGTATAATTATGTTTAATAGGGTCAAAATAAATTAACTTGAATGTTTAATTATTTTTATTTACCCTTAATTAGAATACAGGTATGAGAGGGTTAAATGACATGGGCTGGACCTGTAAATCAAAATTACTTTTTATGAGGTAGTTTTAGTCGCTTTATTTAAATTTGTCACTCATTTCAGTAATTATGTGTATTGAGTAACTCAGTCATTTTACACACCAAAATACATTTTTCTAGTAGTATTTGATGTGATTTGTTCAAATCTGACCTCCATTTCCGTCAGAAATGAGCTCCAACAAAGTTATAGTACTTTGAAGTTTGGCTCATTTTCAAGGGAAATGGAGGTCAAAATCTAAGCAAAACACATCAAATATTACTAGAAAAATGTATTTTGGTATTAACCTAACCCTAAAACTAACGTAAGTGGAAATAGTAACCTAAAACGCCTAAAAATAATGAAAATATCATTACTTAACCTAACCAATCATCAAGGGCATTCAGTTGGCCTAACCTGTTAACATCCAACTAATTAAGTCACAGAGTAGCAAAAAAATAGCCCAAGCCTAGCTCATATATCATATTTTCATGACGTCACCAGACAAATATTGGGAGGGTGGAAAAAAAATGTCACAAAAATGTCATAATATTCAAATCTACATAATTTGGTAAGGATGCATCTGCGAGCATAGTGACTTATATCAAAATGATGAGAAAATTATGCTTTAATATTTTATAATTATATTTGCTTTTGATATTCTGAGTACGATAAAACTCATATTAACCCTCATTTTTTGTGCAAACTCTTGTAGAAAATAATAATAATATAAATATATATATATATTTAGTGTATTTGTAGTTGGGGGTAGTATGACATTGGTACTCTGCAACTTAATTAGTTTGTTGGTTTCTGTTCTGGCTATTTTTTTTTCTAATTGGACTCAGTTTAGTGTGTGTTTGTGATAGAATTATGATGTGCCGTTCGTGTGGTTTCGACTTTGAGAACATGATTAGTCATGTGCCCTAGATGATTAATTAAATGATTAATTGAATGCCCGGTTAGGTCAACTGTACGCCCTTGATGATTGGTTAGGTTGTCATGATATTTTCATTAGTTTAAACAAAAATGACGAGAGCAAACTTTTCTGGTTAATTTTGGTGTTTTGCACGTTTCCTGTGGTAATGTGTCATTTACGAGATCTCGTAACATGAATATGGAAAAACTATACACGCTCACAACATAGTATCATATGTGGTACCTTTATTTCATAATTAAATATAAATTATTAATTAATTGAATTAAATATCTACAGGGTGGGCCGTAAGTTTCCATACATAGGAAAATTTAAACGTTTGTTTTTATGTTTCAGATACCCTAAGAATATGCGTTTGATGAAAGAGCAACAAATTGAAATCATACTGATAGCTGGGTCGGGAAGCAGTCGCATGGTTGCAATGAACTTTGACAGAAAACATGGAACGAACATCACACACGACACTGTGGCAAAACTTATTAACAAGTTTCAGAAAACTGGAAATGTTGCAGATCAACCGCGAAGTGGTCCAAGACGTACATCCACCGATGAAGACACAACAGCTACGATACTTACAGCGCTTACACGGTCCCAGAAAAAGTACACGACGGTTGTCTGCAGAAAGTGGTGTCAGCAGATCGAGTATCAGGCGCATTTTGAAAGCAAACAAATGGCATCCATACAAATTGCATATGGCACAACATTTGAGTGAAGACGACCCGGATAGACGGATGGAATTCTGTGAATGGGCATTAACCAAAGTGAACGAGGATGCAAACTTTTCAACTAAGATCTTGTTTACTGATGAAGCAAATTTTTACATCAATGGAGAGGTTAATCGGCAAAACATACGTTATTGGAGTAATGCTAACCCTAACTGGCTGAGTCCGATGAAGATGCAAGGTGCCGGTAAAGTGATGGTGTGGGCCGGGATATCAGATGACAGAATTATTGGACCAATTTTTGTCAGTGGAAATCTTAATGCCGAAAGGTATCTTAACATGTTGCAAGAAGAGATTTTCCCATCCCTGCTAAACGAGGAAGGTAACTTCCCAGTTTACTTCCAGCAAGATGGAGCTCCACCTCATTATGGTCTTCACGTGCGTCGGTATTTGGATCAGCAGTTTCCGGATGCTTGGATTGGTCGGCGTGGTCCTGTGGAGTGGCCTCCCAGATCCCCAGATCTCACCCCCCTTGATTTCTATCTTTGGGGGCACTTGAAGGCCATGGTGTATCAGGAAAAGATACGAGACATAAATCATCTAAAGGAACGTATCACCAACGCCATTACAAGCATAACGTCAACTGTGCTAATGCGTGTTCATCAACAGTGGGGAACACGTATTGAAATGTGTTTTCAAAACAATGGCAACCATGTAGAGCATATTATATAAATAAAAATGGTTGTCCATAAAAAAATGTTTATTTTTCCTATGTATGGAAACTTACGGCCCACCCTGTATACAAAATTGCCTTGGGATTGGCGATATAGCCTATTGGGAATGAAATAATTGCCATACGTACAAAGAACCTGTATGTATGAATCGAGCCTCACATAGCAACAAGAAAACCCAATTTATTGTTTAGTCTACCACAGAGAAGTAGACCAAACAAAATTTTGCCAGATCGGCAAATAATGAAAATACAACGCGAAGGAACGGCTCTCGGGGCTGTTTATTGTGCAGCAAACGCTTTAAACAGGGAAGATGTGCTTTTGTCTTCCCTAAAGTTCTGAGTGAATTCCTTATAATAAACTTAATACTCATAAAAGGATAGGCCTATGCCTAAAAGTGTTTATATTGTGACTGCCTATATTTATTACAAGAAGTTAACTCATCACGTAACTCCATCATGGCGGCCCTACACCAAAAAAGATCGTAATGCCCTACATCGAAGCAAACTAAGACCCAGCAAAAATAAGGTGGGACAATTTCTTTTCGTTCACATATAGGTAAAGGTGGGCACCCGGGCCTCGAAAAGGACCGATGGTCCCGGTCCTTGCCTCAAACTGGACCGACGGTCACGGTCATGGTCCTTTCTGAAGATAGGACCTAGGAACGACTCGGTCCTCGGTCCTTATATATAATATAAGTGAAAAATTTGATTAAAATGAAAAATTGTCGGGATTGCCGGGTTCAGTTCTTCCGCTAGGAGCTCCAGTTGCTTGACTTGAAGTTGAAGCACTAACATCAGTAGATTCTTCGTCTCCTCCAGGTGTTGAAACAAGTTTCAGTTCAGTCTCAGTCTCTTTCTGAGTCTTCTGGAGGAAACGATCCATCTTCTTTAGAACTTCAAATAATCACTAAACACACTAAAATCACTAAAAACGACCATCCGGAATTGCTTAAAAATGGACCGTCGCTCCTCATTTCAGTCCTCACTGAGAAAAGGACCGACTTTCCCGCTCACGGTCCTTAAAAAGGACTGAGTTCCTGGAGTTCGGTCCTTTTGGAACTCAGTCCTGCCCACCTTTGCATATAGGCATCTAAAATCCCAACGCTAAAATTACCATAAACAATTAAATATAAAGAGGTCCTTTAAAGACCTACATATTCATAACTCTCTAATGAAAAAACATAGGGCTTTTGTCGTTTAACTCTCCACTGAAATCTGCTGGAAATTTCCAACGGATGAGGGTATCAGGCAATCAACCCATAGCCCTATATAGTTTTTTCACATGGTGGCCCTGTGTATAGGGAACTGACCCCTCTAAAATTTACACTGACACACACACAGGCTAGGCTTAGCTCATTAGGCCTAACCCCACTATAGTTTTTCATATGGTGGCCTATGCAACTGGGAACCGATCCCTTTACCTTTACACTAACCGAAAACAAAGGCTTGTTCATTTAACAGGCATAACTTATTCTAGGTCCTATAAAAATAGGCCCACAACATTAAGCCTATTTAATAGGTCCTACTCTTCAAACTCAAAACAAAGCCTTGCTAATTTAACAGGCTTAACTCATTTAAGGTCCTATCAAATAATAGGCCTAAACATAAGCCTACTTAGTAAGCCCACAAAATATGCCTATTTAGTAGGCCCACCTAACTTTACCTTACATAATAGGCCTACCTCTTAAAGTAGACCTTACTCTTTACACTCAAGGCCTATCCTAACTAAAACACTAAATTTATAATTCAACCTGTGGTGTAGTAAGTAGGTTATAAAATTTATTTCAGCAATTTAACTTACTCATAAGACTCATTAACATCACAAAATTCGACTCAGAACTGTAACATCACAAAGACCTAAAGCAATTGCATGAATTCAAACCTACACCCACCTAACACCTATTCGTAACCCTATTCCAAGTCCTATTTGACATATAGGCGCAACCTATTCCAAGTCCTATTTGACATATAGGCGCAACCTATTCCAAGTCCTATTTGACATATAGGCGCAACCTATTCCAAATCCTATTTGACATATAGGCGCAACCTATTCCAAATCCTATTTGACATATAGGCACAACCTATTCCAAGTCCTATTTGACATATAGGCGCAACCTATTCCAAGTCCTATTTGACATATAGGCGCAACCTATTCCAAGTCCTATTTGACATATAGGCGCAACCTATTCCAAGTCCTATTTGACATATAGGCCAATACATTCCAAGTCCTATTTGACATATAGGCCAATACATTCCAAGTCCTATTTGACATATAGGCCAACACATTCCAAGTCCTATTTGACATATAGGCCAACACATTCCAAGTCCTATTTGACATATAGGCACAACCTATTCTAAGTCCTATTTGACATATAGGCATAAAACAGACAAGGCTTGATATAAGGGTCTCAAATGCAACGTTTGAGGATCTTTACTCAGCCAAATTGGTTAACCTAACACAAAAAACCAAAAATAAAACCCTATAACAAAATACACATTTACACACATACGACGCCATCAGCTGATTTGACCATTTCTGCTTCCTCATCATCTGACACATCACAATCTGAGGAAATCTTCTCCACTGATGATGTCTGATCTCTTCTCTCCTCCTCTTTCTCTGATCACACAGCAGCCTGTTCAGCCCTCTCTTGGCGCTTAATTTCTATCTGAGCACAAACTTTGTCCTTTCCTCCATAGGTAAAAGTCCTGTCTGTCATCATATTTCTCAGAAATGCTATGTCATACTCAATAATTTTCTTTTCATTCTCTGCCTTACCCTTCTTGCTTTCAACCATCCTTTTCTCTGCATTACCTGGATAGAATGGCATAGTTTATGAAGTTTGTCCTGGAAAGCTGCAATCTTAGGACTTTTTGATCGCCTTTCAGGAGGAATCTTCATGCAGCCAATATAGTCCTTGTTGTGGAACTCCTCAATTCTCTCAGCCATGGTAATCTCATGAATTGTTGGGATGCGTGCTTTCAAATAGTGAGGAAGAATCTCGCTCACCACATACTTCGATGCAATGCGTGACAATTCATGTTTTGGAAGCATCTTGCCTTCTAAGTTCATCAACTTTAGCCAAGTAGCAGAGTAGCACCTGATTGTATGTTGGTAACTTTGAACCAGTAATTTTCAGATGCTCTTCTCCTGGACTTTCTATTAAAACATCAAGCCGGGAGTCTGAGCTTCTGGTTGCCATTCTTTAAAACTTTCTTATTGTATGAACTTATATATCTGAAAAGAGAAAAATAAGTGAAAAATAAGATTATTACAGTTATTAGTTAAATTAGCAACTGACATATATACAACAACATAAAGCACATAAAAAATAAGTGAAAAATAAGATTATTACAGTTATTAGTTAAATTAGCAACTGACACATATACAACAACATAAAGCACATACAGTAGGGTGCTCCAGTTGCCCCAATGTCACCAAATATTGCTGAAGGTCCTGTGGTCTTGCAGTTGGGTCTAATGAAATGAACCAGTTCCAACTGGTTTGGATCAGCTGATCATACTTGTAGATGACCTTCAGCAAAAACTTAATATTTCGCAAAAGGGTTCCTTCATAAATAGTGTTTGTGAAGGTAAATCTTGTTGGAAATGAGCCAAACTTCAGGGACATGTTCATTAGACCCAACTGCAATACCACAGGGACCTTCAGCAATATTTGGTGACATTGGGACAACTGGAGCACCCTAACATACGTACGGTACAGTATATAAATATATATATACGACTCCAAACATCTAATTCTTCTTTTAAAGGAAGAATCACACAACAGATTTCGTCAACAGACACATACATTCCTTGCAAACAGATTGGATTCCTTCAAAACCCCAAACCTTCCAGACCTACCTGTAGGAGACACAACATTTACTCATTCATAACTACGGGTATTGACTTCATTGGAATGGTGAATCCAAGTTTTGAAGACCAACTGGATTCGGAGGAATGCCACACACACACACAACAACCTGTCTAAACATAACCAAGGATCGGAGAGTAAAAGCTTTTATTGCTGCGCGCTGATTCTGTGCACATAATTTTATGCCAAAAATTATATGGTTAGACAGTGACACATACAAACAAACTACTATACTCTAAAGGGTTTTATGGCTACTTTGGCCATAGCCCAAACTACTATTTCAAGGGGTTGATGGCCTACCCTTGGCCATAGCCCAACAAATGATCAAAGGGCCTTGGCCTGCTTTGGCCATAGCCCAACAAATTCATCAAAAGGACTGATGGCCTACCTTGGCCATAGCCCAACAAATTCATCAAAAGGACTGATGGCCTACCTTGGCCATAGCCCAACAAATTTATCAAAAGGACTGATGGCCTACCTTGGCCATAGCCCAACAAATTCATAAAAGGACTGATGGCCTACCTTGGCCATAGCCCAGCAAATTCATGAAATGGCTGATGGCCTACCTTGGCCATAGCCCAACAAATCATGAAAGGGCTGATGACCTACCTTGGCCATAGCCCAACAAATCATGAAAGGGCTGATGACCTACCTTGGCCATAGCCCAACAAATCATGAAAGGGCTGATGACCTACCTTGGTCATAGCCCAACAAATTCATCAAAAGGCCTTGGCCTACCTTGGCCATAGCCCAACAAATTCATCAAAGGGCCTTGGCCTACCTTGGCCATAGCCCAACAAATTCATCAAAAGGGCTGATGGCCTACCTTGGCCATAGTCCAACAAATTCATCAAAAGGGCTGATGGCCTACCTTGGCCATAGTCCAACAAATTCACCAAATGGCTGATGGCCTACCCTTGGCCATAGCCCAACATATTCATCAAAGGGTCTTGTGGCCTCCTTTGGCCAGAGACCAAACAACAAGGGTCTTGTGGCCTCCTTTGGCCAGAGACCAAACAACAAGGGTCTTGTGGCCTCCTTTGGCCAGAGACCAAACAACAAGGGTCTTGTGGCCTCCTTTGGCCAGAGACCAAACAACAAGGGTCTTGTGGCCTCCTTTGGCCAGAGACCAAACAACAAGGGTCTTGTGGCCTCCTTTGGCCAGAGACCAAACAACAAGGGTCTTGTGGCCTCCTTTGGCCAGAGACCAAACAACAAGGGTCTTGTGGCCTCCTTTGGCCAGAGACCAAACAACAAGGGTCTTGTGGCCTCCTTTGGCCAGAGACCAAACAACAAGGGTCTTGTGGCCTCCTTTGGCCAGAGACCAAACAACAAGGGTCTTGTGGCCTCCTTTGGCCAGAGACCAAACAACAAGGGTCTTGTGGCCTCCTTTGGCCAGAGACCAAACAACAAGGGTCTTGTGGCCTCCTTTGGCCAGAGACCAAACAACAAGGGTCTTGTGGCCTCCTTTGGCCAGAGACCAAACAACAAGGGTCTTGTGGCCTCCTTTGGCCAGACCAAACAACAAGGGTCTTGTGGCCTCCTTTGGCCAGAGACCAAACAACAAGGGTCTTGTGGCCTCCTTTGGCCAGAGACCAAACAACAAGGGTCTTGTGGCCTCCTTTGGCCAGAGACCAAACAACAAGGGTCTTGTGGCCTCCCTTGGCCAGAGACCAAACAACAAGGGTCTTGTGGCCTCCCTTGGCCAGAGACCAAACAACAAGGGTCTTGTGGCCTCCCTTGGCCAGAGACCAAACAACAAGGGTCTTGTGGCCTCCCTTGGCCAGAGACCAAACAACAAGGGTCTTGTGGCCTCCCTTGGCCAGAGACCAAGCAACAAGGGTCTTGTGGCCTCCCTTGGCCATAGGCCAAACACCACAAAAACAGTACAGGATTCAAAGCCCCAAGCCCTCCAGATCTACCTGTGAAGGAGTAACATTTACTCCACTAAAACTACGGGTATTGACTAGTCTGAAGTGGTAGGAGGTTTGAATACAATACAAACTCTTTCAACCAAACAACACAGAGACAATCAGTTCTATGTGGAGCTGCCTTGGAAAACACCTTGTCCAGAAATAATGGACAATTTGAAAGTAGCTAAGGCACATCTGTATAAAAATTACAGAAAACTTAAAAATGACAATCTTTTAGAACAATACAACAACATATTGGCCAGAGACCAAACAACAAGGGTCTTGTGGCCTCCTTTGGCCAGAGACCAAACAACAAGGGTCTTGTGGCCTCCTTTGGCCTGAGACCAAACAACAAGGGTCTTGTGGCCTCCTTTGGCCAGAGACCAAACAACAAGGGTCTTGTGGCCTCCTTTGGCCAGAGACCAAACAACAAGGGTCTTGTGGCCTCCTTTGGCCAGAGACCAAACAACAAGGGTCTTGTGGCCTCCTTTGGCCAGAGACCAAACAACAAGGGTCTTGTGGCCTCCTTTGGCCAGAGGCCAAACAACAAGGGTCTTGTGGCCTCCTTTGGCCAGAGACCAAACAACAAGGGTCTTGTGGCCTCCTTTGGCCAGAGACCAAACAACAAGGGTCTTGTGGCCTCCTTTGGCCAGAGACCAAACAACAAGGGTCTTGTGGCCTCCTTTGGCCAGAGACCAAACAACAAGGGTCTTGTGGCCTCCTTTGGCCACAGACCAAACAACAAGGGTCTTGTGGCCTCCTTTGGCCAGACCAAACAAGGGTCTTGTGGCCTCCCTTGGCCAGAGACCAAACAACAAGGGTCTTGTGGCCTCCCTTGGCCAGAGACCAAACAACAAGGGTCTTGTGGCCTCCCTTGGCCAGAGACCAAACAACAAGGGTCTTGTGGCCTCCCTTGGCCAGAGACCAAACAACAAGGGTCTTGTGGCCTCCCTTGGCCAGAGACCAAACAACAAGGGTCTTGTGGCCTCCCTTGGCCAGAGACCAAACAACAAGGGTCTTGTGGCCTCCCTTGGCCAGAGACCAAACAACAAGGGTCTTGTAGCCTCCCTTGGCCATAGGCCAAACAACACAAAAACAGTACAGGATTCAAAGCCCCAAGCCCTCCAGATCTACCTGTGAAGGAGTAACATTTACTCCACTAAAACTACGGGTATTGTCTAGTCTGAAGTGGTAGGAGGTTTGAATACAGTACAAACTCTTTCAACCAAACAACACAGAGACAATCAGTACTATGTGGAGCTGCCTTGGAAAACACCTTGTCCAGAAATAATGGACAATTTGAAAGTAGCTAAGGCACATCTGTATAAAAATTACAGAAAACTTAAAAATGACAATCTTTTAGAACAATACAACAACATATTCAAAGAACAAATAGAAAGTGGCTTCATTGAAGAAGTTACTGATGAACCCTTTAAAAAACGAGGTTGTCATTATTTAACACACACGGGAGTTTACAGAGAAGACTCATCCACAACAAAACTAAGAGTAGTATACAACTGTAGTTTAAAAGACACAAATTCCATTAGTTTAAATGATTGTCTCATGGAAGGCCCAAACTTTGTCTCAGATCTTGTAAAAATTCTCCTTTGCTTCCATTTAGACAATTATGCAGTACAAAGTGACAGAAAAAGCATTCCTCTGTATAAATTTGAAGCTTGAGTATGATAAAAATTATCTCAGGTTTTTGTGGTTTAATGATCCACATGACTTTAACAAAGGTTTCAAAACCTACAGATTTAAAGTAATTATTTTTGGAGCAAATTGTTCCCCAAGTATTCTTGCTTTAACAATTAAAAACCACCTAAACCTATTTCAAGAGGACTTAACAGTTCAGTTTTTAAAACAAAATTTTTATGTGGATAACCTTATTGGTTCCACTGTAACTGAAGAGGAATTGCTTGAAATTTACCAAATGTCACAACCCATAATGAAGCAAGGAAATTTTGGACTAAGAGAGTGGGTTTCTAATTCTCCTAAATTAAATTAACAAATAACAAAAGACAACAATGGGAACATTGAATCAAACAATTACACAAAAACACTTGGAATGCTTTGGTTTTTAAAACAGAATTCCGAACACAATGACACTCTTTGCACAAAGAGTTATAACTTAAATCCAGATGCCAGCAGACAAGCTTACGGGTGTTGTGCCTATTTAACAAGTGAAAATGAAAGTAACTTGGTTTATTCAAAGGCAAAAGTGGCACCCTTAAACCAAAAGAAAACTGTACTGCAACTTGAATTATTAGCCGTCTCATTGGGAGTTAAAACAGCAGACTTTCTCTCACAAGTGTATAAAGAAGTTGACATAACAGACATTTACTTATGGACAGACAGTCAAATTTGTCTAACATGGGTGACCAACACAGATACAACTTCTTGCAAAAACA
This sequence comes from Bathynomus jamesi, assembly GCA_023014485.1. Classification (NCBI taxonomy): domain Eukaryota; kingdom Metazoa; phylum Arthropoda; class Malacostraca; order Isopoda; family Cirolanidae; genus Bathynomus; species Bathynomus jamesi. The sequence continues at coordinate 620,455 of JAJOZX010000987.1, read as the reverse complement.
TATTTGTCAAAAACAGACTAACAGAAATCAAAACTGCAAACACATTCCTTGGTATCAAATTTAGGTACATACAAACAAAAGAGAATCCTGCAGACTTTTTGACAAGAGGGCTCTCTTACAAACTGTTGAAAACAAATAAAATCTGGTATGAAGGGCCTGAATGGCTAACATGTGAGGGTCTTTGGCCAGCCAAAGTAGTTAACCTCACACTCAACTCTACAACAACTGAAAAGATCACTGAGGACAAACCTATATTTGACTATAAACATTATTCAGACCTCAATAAACTCTTGAGAATTACAGTCTATTGCTGCAAGTTTGTCAATAGCTATCTTCTCAAACACTGTCCTCAGAAGGCCTTTTCTAACTTAACAGAAACTACAACAAAACACTGGCTCAAACATATACAAGCTTCAGAATTTGACAAGGAGTTGAAGTATCTTGGGTCCAGTAACACATTAAACAAAGGAATTCCTTCACTTGTCATGGATCTAAATCTGTACCTGGATACAGAGGGTCTGATAAGGTGTAAAGGACGGCTTAACAAGTCAACTTTGACTTACAACTCTAAGCACCCAATTCTTCTTCCGAGGAGGAATCACTTCACAAATCTCATCATCAGGGATACCCACAACAAAATACACCACATGGGGGTCCCACAAACCCTGATGGAGCTGAGAAAAACTTACTGGCTACCAAAGGGTAGAACTGAAACAAAGAAAATTTTAAACACATGCATTCCTTGTAAACGTATCCATTCACGACCCTTTAAGACCCCAAGCCCTCCAGACCTACCTGTGGAACGAGTAACATTTACTCGGCCATTTGAAACCACAGGTATTGACTACACTGGAGTGGTAAATGTGAGTTTTGGAGATAAAATGGATTCAAAGGAATACAAAGCATACAAAGTACTCTTCACCTGTGCTGCCACACGTGCCATATGTCTAGACATAGTAGAAGATCTGATAGCAGAAGCTTTTATTGCTGCTTTCAGATGATTTTGTGCACACAATTCTGTACCCAAAACTATATGGTCAGACAATGCCACATACTTCAAATCTGGTGAAAGAATTATTCATCAGATTTGTGAGTGAAACAGTACAAACTCATTTAATCAAACACAATATAACCTGGAAGTACATTCCTGTTAATACACCATGGTATGGTTCCATTTGGGAAAGAAATATACAGACTGTAAAGAACTGCCTTAAAAAGACTATTGGGACCAAATATCTACAACTTTTTGAACTCATAACTATTCTGTCAGAAATTGAAAATGTTGTCAACAACAGACCATTAACTTATGTGGGAGATGGTATTAATGAGCCAGAACCTCTCACACCAAACCACCTAATTAAGAGAGAAACAGTAAACATGTTACCAGAATCTGAACATAAAAGTACAGAGGATCCAGATTGGGAAATAGGACACAAAGAACTCAACACAAAATACCAACATTTGACACAAATCAAAACTCAATTTATAACAAAATGGAGAGAAGAATACTTAACAAGTCTTAGAGAAAGACATAAACAATTAGCAAAACAAAATTGGAATGATTCAGTCAAAATTGGGGACATTGTGTTGATACATGACAAGACACCAAGACAACATTGGTCAATGGGAAAAGTCTTGGAACTCAAAACTGGTGAAGATGAAATTACCAGGGTTGTAAAACTGAAAACAGCAACTGGTGAAACCACCAGAGATATCACATTACTATATTAGGCAGGGCTGAAACTATAATTTTTGTTTGATTTTAATTTATCTGAGTGACTAACAGTTGGCTTTTGATATAAAAATAAGATTCCTGAAAAAAATAATTGGTGGCCACCAACGTGTGTCTGGCCACCCCCGTTTTTGTAAAAGCATCTAATGCCGCACTAGCAAAATCAGGAAAATGGCAATATCTCTTCTTCTGAACATGCTAGAGAGCATGACTCCAGATTTGAAAAAATTTACTGGAGCACAGCTCTGAATTTACTTTTTTTCCCCTTACACCACTAGATAGGTTAATGATAGTAAACTCTTGAATTGATGACATACCAATTACAAATTGCTTTAGCTAAACATAATAATACAATAATGTACAGTTTATAACTCACCTTAAGTTTATTTATTTATCATCAGAAGCATCATCAATATCTTCTTGATTATCATCATCTTCATCCTCAACAGCTATATCTACATCAGGCATATTAGTGTCACTATTTGCAATGTTTTCCATTATATCACTTGGTACTGAAAATGAATCATCAGCATGCCCTAGATCCTTCTTTTCCACCAATTTGAATGTAGATTTGATCAAATCATTGTTCAGGATTTCTTGTATTGATTTACACTTGCTTAAATGGGCTATGGAAATGTCAAATTTGTTGCTTTTTGCTTTATTAGATTTGGATGCAACACTTGAACTTGAAGGCATATTTTGACTCTTCTCTTTATTAACCATAACAGCTTGGTGAGTTTCTTTTGTTAGGCGCAAAATTGCATTCAATGTCTTCTGGATTTGGGAATTTTCAAATTCCTCTAAAGCAGTTTTGTTAGTCTGATGCGCAGATTCCTCACTTACCTTTTGTTTCTTAGGTGGAGGAGAAGCACTTTCTTCAGTCTGTGAAACATCTAGTGAAAAAGTTTCATTTTCTAGATTAGCAGTTGATGAAGTTGGTTCATTTTTCTGAGGTCTAGCACTAGCACTAGCACATTTTGTGAACAAACTAAATGACTGCTTTGCTGTATCTCTTTGCTGCACTTCATCCTGGTATTTCTTTACTGCAATATCTAAGCTGTGGGCCCAAACTCTGGGACCTCTTGCATTGTAACAAATATTTTTTGGGGAATTAAAATGTTCCTCCCAGTTTTGCTTCTTTGAATATTTGTTCTTGCATTGACCACAAAAGTAACCCCTTTCAACACCCTCACTTTTCTCTCCAACTTCATCAATATTAGGATCCATTATTGATTATTGACTACCTGAAAAAATACAAAATAAGTAAAAGTTAGTAAATATAGTATGGTAAGAGTGAGTAAAAGTAAGTAAATATAGTACAATGAAAGTAAGTAAAAGTAAGTGCTTTAAACTTAGTAAAAGTAAGGAAGAGTAAGTAAAAGTAGGTAAGTTAAAGTAAGTAAAAGTAAGTTTAAACTTAACTAAACTTTTCAATTCTAGAGTCATGGTGGATTACTTAAAACCGCACAAGTAATTATCTGGCCAATTTATCAAACCTGGCCGAGATCAATGGAACATAGTCCAATCCTGATAATTTTATATTAAAAAATATACGTTTTAATAAAATTTTAATTATCAAAACATTGAAGCTTAACAAAAAATAAAAATAATTGTTAAATATGGAATTACCAACTAAACTTAAAATAACTAAATTTGTAATTTAAAAAAATTGGTTTGTACAAGAACGTATACGCAAAAAAAATTGCATAACGTCTAGCGGATGAACAAAACCCAAACCCAAATTTACTTTTTCTCATAATCAAATTTACTGGAGCAATGCTCCCAAGATCCCAGGAATCTGGAGTCATGCTAGAGAGATGGTTAGCATACCAAAAGATGCAGAATTTGATTTAGAACAAATTATTAAGAGTGGTATTTTTTCATAAAACCTTTAGTTTTTGAGTTATTTTAGAAAAACTAATTTTTTGGGCCCATAGACCCCCTTTCAACTGAATGTCAACACAATAAAACATTCTCAAGCTGCAAATTGACATGTATTAGTAGTTTTCAATCAGCAATCAAAATCAGCCATTTTAAATTCATTGAAAATGCTTTTTGACATTCCAAAACGCCAAACATTAAATTATACAATTAACAAATTGTCATTTTGTCATATTTTAGCATGATAAATAATAATCTAGAACTTAAAATATTTTTTAGACACAAAATCTTTCATTAATTTACATGATCTAATTTTGTTTCTAATAAGACCATCTCTACGCTCATGACCTACAACAGCCAAGGATGCTTCAGTGACAAGCTTGATGTGCCTTTCAACATTCTGACTGTGGCACTCGTGATCCAGTTTCAATGCAGTATTAATGAAATCACGCAGTTCATCATTACTGAATTCTTTTAATACAGGTGGAACAGTTTCCCATTGGGACATAGCAGACAGCTTGTGGTATGCAGAAGCTTTGAAATTGATGATTGGCTTTCTAAAGACCCTAACATTCTCATCTATAGCAGGATATTCATCAGTACCACCTTCATGATCCTCTTTATTCTCATCATCACTTTCAATTATTCCACCTGCAAAATCATTGCTACTACCAGATTCATCATCAAAATCCTCTATAACTCCCCTCAGACACAGAACTTTATTGACAGCACACCTCCTCACCTTCATCAGCCAGCATTCCAACTAAAATATTTTCACCATGAGCAAAATAGCTGTTATTGTTTAATACATCATAACAAATTTCTCTAATTTTCCTATCAGGGAATTTATTTACTCTTTGGATCATATTGAATAGGTTTCTTGACCCATCACTTAGCCTCTTATTAGCCTTGATATTGAACCAACTGTGAAAGTATACTTTGATGATGAATTCTACTATGATTTTGAGGTTCTTACTGGGTCTTTTTTGTGAAACATAAAAGCAAAGAATTCTACAGGCTAAGGTGAGCCATCGAGAGTGATTTAGCAGGCCAACTTCTAAGAGTGCAAGGTCTTCATCCACTTCACCAGTAATAATTGCCCAGCAGATGCAGTATCCATAGTATTGGTCTATTGATAAATTATTGACCACCTCATTTGGTAGAAGCACAAATGCAGGATAAGGTATAGATTTGAAGTCCACAACATTCCATTCTGACACATCCCCATTGAGCTGAGAACCAATAGGGCCAGAAAATTTGTCTGGACTTTTTGTTGTCCCATCTAAAGTTATGAAGATGTGTCTAAGTGGCAATTCATTTAGATGCAGAAGACAAATATCCCACTGAAGAGGTTGCCCTAAAAACATTTCCAAATATCTGATTGACCCATGCATATGTCCTGTGTTAGTATTTGTCCTATCTGCTTTAACCAAGTTTAATTTGGCCTCAAGTTCTGTCCCTTTAATGATCTTATAAATGCCATGAGCAATGTCAATGCCTTTGCCACTCTCTGGGGTAAAATGGTCGAGGTAGTTAGTAATCAAAAAGCCAAATCATGCTTATTTTAGAATTTCTTTTGTCACTAAGGTCCGTCGAAAGGGGGTCTATGGGCCCCAAGAATTAGTTTTTCTAAAATAACTCAAAAACTAAAGGTTTTATGAAAAAATACCACTTTTAATAATTTGTTCTAAATCAAATTCTGCATCTTTTGGTATGCAAACTATCTCTCTAGCATGTTCAGAAGAAGAGATATTGCCATTTTCCTGATTTTGCTAGTGTAGCATTAGATGTTTTTACAAAAACGGGGGTGGCCAGACACACGTTGGTGGCCACCAATTATTTTTGGTAAATTTATAGTATTACACCCATCTCCCTTTGGAGGTGAAATTTATGTTTGGTTAATATTCGTTTTTTGACCCAGTCACACCCAGCTAAACAGCAATATATATTGAATAACCAATCAAAGCTGAATAAGAAAATATATATATTATCTTGTACAAATTTGTATAAAATGTACTTTTTTAAAAAATATATTTTCTACTTTCTAATATGTATGTATATAAATTTCAGTTGGTTTGTTTATTTGGCCTACCTTTTTTGGAGATTTTTCTTGGCTTTTTTTGGCTACTTTTTCTTGCTTTGGCTACTTCTTTCTGTGGTAATTTTTTACTATCAGTCCGGTCTCTGGAAACTGAAAATAAAGTTTACCATAAGACTCTTTACATTTTTTTAAACAACTTTTACTAAGTACAATATGAAGGCAAATGCCGATTAAAGCTATAAAATTAATGTTAAGAAATTATTTTTTTGAGCGATAAAATCGCAGATCATGTTTTTGGGAGTGATAAAATGGCTGATCCCACAAAGGTTAGGAAGGTACCGCTAACAAAATTGGGTGGTTTGACCAGAACTCTTAAGATTTTAGTGTCACGATGGCGTCGGTTTGTGATGGCTGTAATTATTCACTGTGTTTAACTTCATGCAAATTTTTTGATGATGAAGACAGGGTTGTGGAGTCGGAGTCGGAGTCGTGGAGTCGGGAGTCGTGGAGTCGCACGTTTCAGGGCGGAGTCAGAGTCGGAGTCGGTAAAAAACTTCTGACTCCGACTCCAATTTCTGTGTCCTGTGTCACCCTTAATTTCTAAATCCTAAATACTAACATTTAGGTTATTTAGTTTTTTTGGTCAATAAACCTTATTCATTGATAGCCCAGCCCCTAGATTAAGTTTTTTTAATATTTTTTTTTTACATTTTCAGAATATACAATTAATATTTATTTAAATATAAAATATAAAATATAAAATTTCACACTTAGTGTGGTGGTGATGAAATGTCTTATTATTATGATAATTATAAAGTGAAACACTAGAGGAGTCGGAGTCGTATATTTAAAATGTGAGGAGTCGGAGTCGGATTTTTAGATTTTTTACAATGTGTGGAGTCGGAGTCGGAGTCGAATTTTTGACAATGTGTGGAGTCGGAGTCGGAGTCGGAAAATTTTGGACCGACTCCACAACCCTGGATGAAGAGGCTGCATTTAATTTTTATGTAGAACACGGTGTATTGCTAAAAGAATTTATTTGCCCTAAGAAAAACAAGGAAGGTATTGTTTGTGGTAATAAGTGTGTGTTCGATAAAAACAGAAAAGCATTTCGTTGCTGCCATAGGTCTGTACGTGATAAGAAACGGAAAAGGGGAACACACATATATTGTGATTAGGTTAGGTTAGTAAGGTTAGGTTAGTAAGGTTAGGTTAGTAAGGTTAGGTTAGTAAGGTTAGGTTAGTAAGGTTAGGTTAGTAAGGTTAGGTTAGTAAGGTTAGGTTAGTAAGGTTAGGTTAGTATAGTTTTACGGTATATATAATATATACAGTGAATATATATACAGTGTTCGTTTTACTACATATATAAAAATGTGTATATATATATACCTTTTAGGTCACTCATGTTGGCTGTTTCTACAATTTCCATAATTTATATCAATGGATTCGTTTTTACCTCACGAATGCGCCCTAGATAGTCTCTACTGAAGGAATTACCCGCATTTTAGGGTATTTTTCACACATATACCCCAAAACAAACTTCGTGTCCTAACTTAGTTTTGGGCCAGTTCCCTCACTTGAGACTATCCAAATCGCATTCCTGGTGTAATAATGAATCCATTGATCTATAAATTATGGGAATTGAAGAGACCGGAGTGATAGTAAAAAATTACCCTTTCTGTTTCTGGTTAGTGTGGTAATTTTCGTTCTACTGGTATGATGTGTCAATCTTGTGAACTTGATTTCGAAGACCTAATCCGCCTTGTTGGCCTCGATGAAGATAAAAGTTTAGATTTTTTTTCCAATCACGGCATAATTCCGACATCCGTGATTTGCCCTAAATGTAATACTGCCTGTATTTTAAGACAAGACTCGGTGTTTAGATGCCGTAAAAAAAATGGAAGGATGTGAAATCGTGGGTTTTACGTGCTGGGAATAGACATCCTCATTACCGGAAATATTTTGCACGATACTTGTTCCTGGCAGAACATCCTGACGATTCTACAGTTCTGCATCACTTCCTTACTGCAATTGCAGAACTATATCCTCCAAAATAAGGTGACTGGTTAGGTTAGGTGGTTAGGCTAAGTTAGGTTAGGTTGTGTTTAGCACGAATGCAAACTTTTCTGGTCGATTTTGAGGTGTTTTTGCATGAATCTGCCATCCGTTTCCTGTGCAAATGCGGTTTTCGAGATGATGATATCTCGAAAACTACACATTTGCAGAGGAAACGGATGGCAGATTCGTGCAGAGCACATCCAAATTGACCAGAAACGTTTGCTCTCATTATAAAAAGAGACTGGGTCAAAAAACGAATAATTACCTTATGTTTTTCCTATGGTTTTTGATGTGCTTTGAACGAATCTGACCTTCAAAACCGTCGGAAATGACTCGTTTTTGAGATAACCCCCCTCCCCCCACCCGGCAATCGAAAACGAGTCATTTCCGACGGTTTTGAAGGTCAGATTCATTTAAAACACATCAAAAACCATAAGAAAAACATAAATTTCACCTTCAAAATTGACCTAACCTATCCTAACCTAAATCACTTATAGTCTTGTAGGCAGCCCAGGAATCACTATAAATCACAGAGCCAGGCCTAATGTACTTCTGAATGAGTGGAATGAGTATTCCATTCCGGTACGAAAGTAATTCAAATTCGAAATGGATGGAGTGCAATGATTGGGCAGACATGTAACGAATACACAAACGAACGTACGAACACACACTAGATACACACCAAAAAAATGTTTAGATCTCGAAAATGAAGCATTTGCGACGGAAACGCTATAGAAGGAAAGTGTCTTAGAATTAAAAAATCTACTTAATGAACATATAATAATTGCTGGACGTTAGATGGGTGTAATACTATAATAATACCTTATTTTTTTCAGGAATCTTATTTTTATATCAAAAGCCAACTGTTAATGACTCTGATTAATTCTATCTTGAGTTTCAGCCCGGCCTATAACTATATCCTTTGGAGTGTGGGGCTAAATTAGAACAATTACCTCAAAGGCCCTACACCGAAAAAGATCGTAACGCCCTACATCGAAGCAAACTAAGACCCAGCAAAAATAAGGTGGGACAATTTCTTTTCGTTCACATATAGGCATCTAAAATCCCGACGCTAAAATTACCATAAACAATTAAACATAAAGAGGTTCTTTAAAGACCTACATATTCATAACTTTCTAACGAAAAAACAGAGGGCTTTTGTCGTTTAACTCTCCACTGAAATCTGCTGGAAATTTCCAACGGATGAGGGTATCAGGCAATCAACCCAGAGCCGGATTTAGACGTGTGGAGGCCCTGGGCAGCCTCCATGTGGAGGCCCCCCTACCTTAGGGGAAGACATAATTGAAGTCATCCATAAGATTCATAATATAATTAACATACATACACTTTCAAAACATCGTGCACTCTTGTGTCTGTCCATTCCACTCATTTCTGCAAAAAATGAAAGCCTCGGGTTACTCGGGTATTCCATTATAGTGAGAGTAGGCCTAAAAGAGTAATAAAAACAAAATAATAATCAGTACACAACAAATAGTAATTGGTAAAAGTTTATGTACTGCAGTGGTATTGGATGCGCGTGTTTTTTTGTTGATCATCTATCGAGTTTTTCTAGTTTCGGGTTTTTTCTATTTTGATAATGGCTTGTCAATATGTGGAGCCCCCAAGATGTGGAGGCCCGTGGGCAGCTGCCCACTTTGCCCACTCCTAAATCCGGCCCTGAATCAACCCATAGCCCTATATAGTTTTTTCATAATGAACATGTTAGGTTATGCTTTATTGTATAAAATGTAGTCAAAAATACATTTTTCAAGTGTATTTTGGTGTGCTTTGTTCGAATATGACCTTCAGCTCTTATGCAAATGAACAGAAATGTATACAGTTGTCATTGCATGGCCCAAACATGTATTTCTGTTCATTTGCACAAGAAATGAAGGTTATATTTGAACAGAGCACACCAAAATACACTAGAAAAATGTAGTTTTTATTTCAACTTAGGCCATGTCATTTGCGACATAATTACCATAACAATATACCGGTACATAAAACTGTCAGATAATTAATCAAATAGTATGCCAGTATGCTAGGTTAAGTGGCTATGTTGGCCTTATTTTTATATTATTTTTGTAGTTAGTTCAGTGTATACGTAAGATTGTACTTGTATGTTAGGTTAAGTAGCTATGGATTATGAATGATCCGTAAAATAAAGATGTTTTGTTTGTTTGTATAGGACAAAGCTATAAAGAAAATAAACCCATGGTGTTGACTGCAAAAGATTTTCATAATGCTTATGACTCAATTATTATTGTCGATATGTACAGGGTGGGCCGTAAGTTTCCATACATAGGAAAAATTAAACGTTTGTTTTTATGTTTCAGATACCCTAAGAATATGCGTTTGACGTAAGATCTTGTTTACTGATGAAGCAAATTTTTACGTCAATGGAGAGGTTAATCGGCAAAACATACGTTATTGGAGTAATGCTAACCCTAACTGGCTGAGTCCGACGAAGATGCAAGGTGCCGGTAAAGTGATGGTGTGGGCCGGGATATGGGGTAACAGAATTATTGGACCAATTTTTGTCAGTGGAAATCTTAATGCCGAAAGGTATCTTAACATGTTGCAAGAAGAGATTTTCCCATCCCTGCTAAACGAGGAAGGTAACTTCCCAGTTTACTTCCAGCAAGATGGAGCTCCACCTCATTATGGTCTTCACGTGCGTCGGTATTTGGATCAGCAGTTTCCGGATGCTTGGATTGGTCGGCGTGGTCCTGTGGAGTGGCCTCCCAGATCCCCAGATCTCACCCCCCTTGATTTCTATCTTTGGGGGCACTTGAAGGCCATGGTGTATCAGGAAAAGATACGAGACATAAATCATCTAAAGGAACGTATCACCAACGCCATTACAAGCATAACGTCAACTGTGCTAATGCGTGTTCATCAACAGTGGGGAACACGTATTGAAATGTGTTTTCAAAACAATGGCAACCATGTAGAGCATATTATATAAATAAAAATGGTTGTCCATAAAAAAATGTTTATTTTTCCTATGTATGGAAACTTACGGCCCACCCTGTACGTAGATATGATTTTCATCCATTTTTGCATGATTGGCTTCAAATGGTTAATTTGTTTCCGAAATTGTGTTTCAGACGTTGAGAATTTGGGCCTAGTGTAATGATCATTCAGCATGTTGAAGAAAGGGGGATGTTAGATGTTTTGATTGATTGATTAATTGCTTAAATTTTTACGTGGAAGAGCTCAGCCAGTAAGGCTATTCACATCCTCCAAGACCAAACCACCAAATTCTTTGGGAGAACTTCCGCTCTTCCTACATCAAGTACAGGGTCTATTCAGCGCCGGCCTTAGGATATTTTGGGCCCTGTGCAGAGTATACTGTACGGGCCCCCCATGACACAAGTCAAATTGTTTTTCATTGCTAATCATTTTATTTTAGTAGATTGTTAACAAGTACAACAAGTAAAATTTAACTATACAAGTGCACCTGTAACAGAATACCAACAGACCAACAGCCTTTACTATTATTACTACTTATTACTTTATTATTATCAAATATTTAAACTATCATAAGAGGTTTCAACCAGCGCCGGCCTTAGGATATTTAATTAAGGATACTTCAATTTAATTAGGATATTCAACAAAAGTAAATACACAAAATAAAGTTTGTAAATATACAAAAAAGAAAATAACTTAATCAACTACAAATGAATATTTGGCAATTGTAATATGAGAATACTAAAACATAAAAGAATTAACTAGATTTAATAAAAATAAACATAAACCAATTGCAGGTGTATATATAAGTAACAAAAATCTTTTCATTAAAATCTATCTACTGTTTTAAATGATTGAGAAGAAAAGAAAAATCAAGCTAATACACAAATATATATTACACAATATTACACAAGTAAATTACGTTAATTTACACCAATTTTGGCACTCTGACGTCGATGGTAAATTTCTGTGAAATTTTCGGGCCCCCCTAAGTTGTGGGCCCTGTGCGACCGCACGGTTCGCACACCCCTAAGGCCGGCACTGGTCTATTATTATCGGAATGAAATAGAAAGAGAAACCGCACTATAACCCTCTTCAATTCTGGGGCCAACTGTAGAACATGGTTCAGATTCGGTAGAACACATCCACCAAACGCGATATTGATATTTATACAATTTATACAGCGAGATAGAGCAAAAAAAAAAAAGGGATACTTTATTCTATACTAATTTTGGCGGAAATTCCTATTTATTGAGATATTTATTTTCGAAATTATTAAATTTTGGCGCCATTATTCACTAGTCAAACCATCTTGTCCCGTGACGTATGTAGTCATATTATCATTAGCAAATCAGCGCCTACCCCATTGTCACCTGATACTCCCGCGCAGGTCTGGCGGCTGAAATTTGAATTCAACAGTTGCTTTAGAATGGCTGTCTGTGGTGGGAGCTCCCAGTCCGAGTGGGACGTCATCTGGGCCTAGGTTAGGTTAGGGGTACTACTTACCTTTCCGAGTCCTGAATTCATTATGGGGTACCCATGCCTGGTTCGGTCAACTGTATGCCCTTGACAATTGGTTAGGTTAAGTTGTGTTATTTTCGTTAGTTTTAACGAAAATATCACGACTTAACCTAACCAGTTGTCAAGGGCATACAGTTGACCTAACCAGGTATTCAATTAACATTTGTGGTATCCAACGCCATAAGCGATTATATCGGGAAAGGTAAGGTTGGGTCATTGTCAGGACCCGAAAAGGTAAGTAGTACCAGGTTAGGTTAGGTTACTTTTGCCGTGAATATTACTGACAAAAATAGGGTTTTCTGGTGTATTTCATCATCATTAAATTTTCATGCTGGTTTAATTGATTCTGAACTTTTTAGTCCACAATGTCCCTCTCTTTCAGAGCCCAGGGGGTGGGTGTCTCCATAACGGTGCATTTGCGCCATAAATGAAGGTCAGATTAAATTGAAACAGCATGAAATACACCAGAAAAACCTGGTAAATTACAACTAACACACAATGGGGAGAAGGCAAGTCCAATCCGGTGCAAGTAGGCCAGAAGGCCTACATGGCCAGAATGGAATCTAAATATTATAGAAACTTTATAGTGAGAAAATGGTACAGGCCAATTTCTTGTGCCCCAAGAAGGTTTAAATGTTCTATAAAGAGTTGTGCCGTAATCTCTCCCATTGGGTTTTGTAATCATTTTGCATTGCCACTTTAGCCACTGCAAAACCCTCACCTGGGTGGAAATATAGTGAAGTAATAGCAGGGAGGGAATGAGCATCCCTGGCCAGTGTAACAACCATCTCGTTACATTTAATTCCAACATGGCTTGGAACCCACTGGAAGGAAACCAGAATTCCTAATGCAGAGAGGGTCTTCAGTAAAGAATGAATAGAAGTAGTTAGGACCAGATATGTAGTGACTCTAGTGAGTTTGGATGATTTGATCAGGTGAAGAGAGGTCTGGGCAGTGGCGGTCCTAGCTTACATGACGCCCTGGGCGAACCTCACCTTCAGCGCCCCCCCCCCCCCCTGTTCGCCAACACACACACATTCGAATCCCCCCAAAATAAAGGACAGACATAACTTTCACAAAATAACTTTTTATTGGACTAATTGTTGGAACTTCAGAACCAAAACAAAGACTCAAATTTCTGAATTTTACAAATCCTTCATCACGTAAATAGAATAACTCACTTAAGAGAATGTAATTATGATACTATGAACAGGAAAAATACAAATTAAATTGCACAACTGCCATAAATAAACTAGAGAATCAAATTTCTAAATTGTACAAATGCTCTATCACATAAATAGAATAAGACACTTAAGAGAGGGTAATTATTATGCTACACTTTGAACAAGAAACAAAATAAATTGCACCACAGCACAACTGTGTGCTAAAGCGAGTATGACCATAAGGAACTTTCGATTCTGTAAAAATGAAGCTAAAGACACTCTCTTTCGTACTTTACTTTCTGCAGTAATATATACGGACAGCAACTCTGGGTGAATTACAAAAAAGGTTCTGGCAGAACCCTAAATTTGCTGTACAACAGGTCTTTTAGACTCTTACATAAATTAACCCCCGAGATGCTCAGCTTCACAAATGTTTGCTACCCGCAATGTCCCGAGCTTCCCGGAGGTAACAAGACATGCTCAATACAGTCTAATGCAAAGAATTAAAAACTCAACGAATCCTTTTATCCAAGCTAGCCATGAGTCCTGCCGTTTATCCTCTAAGCTATGGAATTTTTGGTACGAAAACGTTTGTCTGTAGCTCCACTTAACTACGACATTACTGTATTATTTCTAATCAATGGTATAGATTTCTATCCTTAGTATGTAAAGTGTCATTGTATTAATAATATTTTTCATATGGACTATATTTAGTCTGCTAATAAACCTTTTCATTTTCATATATAGTATATAATAGAATTTTAAATTCAGTTTTACCTTCAATAGCAATAGTGATTTTAATCAATTCCAATTATTGAGTACTTCCAAACTGCGTGTGTGTTAATGCAAAAAAAATTGTATAAGTGTAATAATAATAATGGTAAAAATAATAATACGAGCGAGTGGCTTAGTGTGAAGATTCGTTCTGTAATAAATAATATACATTTCACTATTTAACCAAACCCAGAAAAATAACATTACATATGTTAAAGTATGGGCCTTTATTCCCAATAATATTAATCTGGAAGCATTTTGCATTGTTTAGGTCTTTTATGGGAAGGTTTATGGAAAATGCAATAGATGGTTTTTTATTAATAAAAATATATTTATTGATCTTTTATTATTTATTTTATTTTATTTTTTATTTATTTCTTTATTTATTTATTCTTATTTTTATTTTTATTTTTTTTGCAGGCGCTCATGCCGCCCCTCCACAAATGCCGCCCTGTGCGGCTGCCCATATTGCCCATATGAGGAACCACCACTGGGTCTGGGAGTCAGTAATTATTAGGACATTACAAGCATTACTTGCGGATACCAAAAAACATAATGCCTGTTGGCTGGCAAATAACTCTGCTGCCTGTATACTATGATTGAGGGAGAGTATGGAAAACTATACACGCCTACAACATGGTATCGGATATGGTACCTTTATTTCTTAATTAAATACAAATTATTAATTCATTGAATTAAATATCTACAAAATTGCCTCAGAATTGGCGACATAGCCTATTGGGAGTGAAAATAATTGCCATACATAGTACCCAATATGCAGAGATGGGCAAGATCACCAACTTTGGTGATCTTGAAGATCAATATCAGATCACCAGAAAAATGTGATCTTGAAGATCAAGATCAGATCACCAGAAAAATGTGATCTTGAAGATCCAGATCAAGATCATGATCTTGAAGATCACTTTTCAAGATCACTTTTTAAGATCACTTTTATATGAATTGAAAAAAGTTGTACTCTTGTAAACAAAAACAAATTATTTTGTTAATCACTCCTGAAAAGTATCACTCCTAATACTCCCCTGAGGGCTGAGGCAATACAAGCATCGCATCCTACCCATGTCACCTGATCTAAACCACGGGGATTGACGATTCCCCTTTCAGTTTTTCAGGTGGTAAACTTAAAACTTAGTATTATCATAACTTATCAGCAAAGAAAAAACTATTAAATGACCTACATATAGTTTTTAGTTCTATTTTTCTCAATTCTCATTTCACCAGGTCCATAACCCATATCAATGAATGGTCAGCATATATAAGTAAACATTTTTTACATAGAATTTAATTTTACAGTTTTACTGCAGTACGCAATTACTGACAATATAAGGGTAAAAACCGCAAGTTAAGAGTGTTAATTTAATGTTCAACCGCTGTAAACATTTGCTTTCAGCAAAACCAATTGTTCAAAGTTACCATCCGAGAGACGACTTCGTTTGGGGCTATGAACCATGCCAGCAAACGAAAACAACCGTTCCACTGGTGCAGAGGAAGGTAGCGTGGTGTTATACCTCTTGAAGATCTTCTTTATAGCAGGATACCTATCTAAAGAGTCGAGTGCCTTACTGGTGTCCTGCAAATAATTGAGGACTTCCAAGTCTTCCTTGTTGTTAGGAGCAGAGAATGAGCCGTCCATAGTTCTGAAGAAATCGTCTTCAGATGATGAGTGAGTTCACCGAACTATTACCACTGCTGTCAGAATTACAATTTCTTACAGCCATTTGCCGGGTTGACGTCTGAAAAAAATATTTAAAAATTAAAACAAATACAATAGATTAGCTATGGAAAAAATATCAAAATATTTAGCTAGGCTAGCGATAGTCTAATGTTCATACAAATAATATGATTAATTATTTTAATCAGATATTAGCTATGGAAAAAATAGCAAAATATTTGAGTTATACTAACATGAAAGAAGATCCTTAAATTCATGTAGTTCAACTAGGCTCAATGGTAGGAGCCCATTAGCCACAAGCGAGAGAATCTTCTTTTCAAGGATATCCTTGCATATTGGTGGTCCTGGTTTTTGCTTGGAAATGTGGAACATGCTTAGTGTTGACTGCTTGGCAATTTTGGCAGGGCCAGCATTGCTGCCGCTGGCATCTTCTTCTTTAGCTGGATGCTTGCGAGATTTCTTCTCCGATTCATATTCACCCAAAAGATCCGAATGTAGTTTCTGCACAAGAAAATAAATTATCATCATGCGAAGAGACTTCTTGAACACCCTGTATAATATTTATCAGAGTATCAAACTTCTAGTTGAAATTAATACTTAACAAGATTCTAAAATTTTGTTATCTTTAACTAAAATTATTTTCACCATGATCAGTGCATTTTTATCCTATGTTAAATTGAAAGCTGAATTTCGTCCTTCAGTAACTAAATAGGAGAAATTACAGACATGGATCAGAGAGAGAGAAAGACAGATACACCTGGCGTTTTATTATAGTTGGATATCGGCAGTTTTTAATGTAGTTACTAGTCCATAATCTATTAATATCTGAAGTGCACAATATATTCAAATGGACGTCTATGTAAATGTAGCATTAGACTTGTATGGCACCAGTCACTTAAAATATGACTTGAACCATTATGTTAATGTTGCTACTTACTACTTAGTTACTAAGTAGTACTAACCCTGAGGTGCCTCAGAAGATTGCTTGTTGAGTCGAGGACAGCAGAAAGAATTGTAGTTTTCTTTGTACACTGCCTACAAATAACTTTGATACTGTTTCCAGTTTTTTCGACAATTTAAAAATATTTTCCGTTCAATAGCACAGATTGATCCTTATTACCAACATTGTTATCTAAATATATTGAATACTGTTCTGGTGACAACCTAGAATATTTGGTTCCCTTGGGAGCCTGTTGAAGTTGTAAAATTGCACTCATTATTAAAAAATTCAATCTGTAAATAAAATATGTTTAGAATTAATTTATTATGAATACGGACCTATAGGCTATATTTTATGCCTATATATAATAATATATTAATAGAACACTTTTAACATAATTGCACAGTAAATTACACTTTTTACGAGCCTAAATTCCACAGCAACTACACCTTCCATGAGCCCACGCATGACGCAAGTCACCCAACTAACAGAAAACATAAACAGTCGGTGTTGAACAAAGTTGCCACCAGATGTCGCTTGGACAAAAAACAAATGACATTCGCATAGCGGCATATTTAAGAATCTGAAATTAAAAGTGATCTTGAAGTCTAAAGTGATCTTCAAGATCAAGATCACAAGAAATAAAGTGATCTTAGATCAAGATCAAGATCACCATAATAAAAGTGATCTTCAAGATCAAGATCAGATCACGATCTTGATCTTCAAGATCACGATCTGATCTTGAAGATCAAGATCGTGCCCATCTCTGCCAATATGGAGGCATTGGGTCCACATAACAAGAAAAATGCACTATTTCGTATCAAAATTTTCCATCGCTCGCTGATGCATGAAAATTACTTCGAGAGAAGATTAGACGTCTGGGGACTTTGTAAAGTCAGCGAAATTGAAAACAAAGGAATTTATATTAGCAGCCAGAGAGAGTTCCAAGCGATGCTTTAAGCAGGGGATACGTACTGAATCTTCCTATAAGTTCTGAGTGAATACCAAGTAATCTAAACCTAATAATTCAAAAGGATAAGCCTATTCCTTCAGGTATTTAAGTGTAGTGTTGCCTATATTAATTAAACCAAATAAACTCGTTGCGTAACTCCATCGCCTACGGCCCTACATCGAAAGAGATCGTCGCGCCCTACAACCAGAAGCGAGGCCCAACGAAATAATAAGGTATGGTAATTTTCCTTCTTTACCATTAGGCAGCGCTAAAATACCGAAGGCAAATAAATTTAACATTAACTAAAAAAACACTACTTAACGAGGTCCTTTGAAGACCTCCACAAACAACTTTTTAACGAAAAAACCGTAGGGTTTTTGCCATCTCTCTCTACGATATCTGCTGGAAATTTCTAATGGATGAGGGTGACGGTAATAAACCATAACCAGCCGTGGACTGGCCCCGGCGGGCCGGTGGGCCCTTTCCGTTGGGGGCCCTAAATTTGTTCGACGTATTACTATATAAGACGTCAGGGGTGTTCATGGCCGTAACTACCTATGAGGTCACCGAGGTCCGGACCTCGGTAATTATTTCCTAAAAAAAAAAAAAGAGACTGAACCGTTCTCCGTGTATGAAACGCATATTACCGCTTTTCTTTTGAAAAGAGGGAGCGTCGAGCGTTTTGTGTTTTGTGTTTAGTGTATAGCTTGGGTTGTGTTTGTAGATGTCATTTTGGTCTGAATTTTGCTCGTCCCGCCGCGCTCGAAAAAAATCTGGACCTCACTAATTTCTAAACCCTAGTTACGGCCCTGGGGGTGTTCACAGGGGTAAAAAAAAGTGCCAACACGGCAACGTACGTTGGCGACAAAAAACCGGCATTAAAAACTTTCCACATTTTTTAATACTAGTTAAATAATTGATATTTAAATTGTTTAGGATTATTAACTTTAGTTTATTCGATGATAAATTATGTCCGTTTAAGTACATTTTTATTTAAATAAACTTATTATAATATATTTTATTTGTTGAAAATTAATTAAATATGTTAAAAATCGCTATGTTGCCAAACGCATTTCTGAGATTTCTAGTATAACCAATCAGCACTCTAGGACACTATTTTTGGCGCGAAAAATAAAATTAAGTAAATAAAGTAAATATTTTTTAAGCGGTGTTGCATTTGTGCTGGCGCGCCGATTTTTTGCGCTTGGTCTTTATAACGTGAGTAATTTACTGAATTTTTATTTAAGTAATTGTTAATTTTTTATATTTTTAAGTTTTAAACACACAAATATCTTAGGAGCTGAATAAAGGCCAGCAGGGCCCAGCCAGATCAGCCTAGATCCCAA
Source organism: Bathynomus jamesi (assembly GCA_023014485.1). Lineage (NCBI taxonomy): Eukaryota > Metazoa > Arthropoda > Malacostraca > Isopoda > Cirolanidae > Bathynomus > Bathynomus jamesi. The sequence continues at coordinate 601,384 of JAJOZX010000987.1, read as the reverse complement.
GAACCTGCATACCCAAACCTATAATCCACACCCCCAATAATTTCCTCATACCTTTTTTCTAAACGCCTTTGAAAACGTTATTCATTGATATTGTGCGATATATATATATATATATATTATTAGTATCAGAGGCGTAACTAAAAGAAGAAAGGCCTGTGGCCTACTGTTGATAATGGGCCCCTCTTTAATAGTTTAAGTAAGTGACAGTTTGGGATTGAAAAAAAGTCTCTTTCTACTTCAACGTTTTCTATGATTTTCATGAGTAACTTTCATATTGTAATGAACACATATATATATATATATATAAACGTTTTCTATGATTTTCATGAGTAACTTTCATATTGTAATGAACACACATATATATATATATATATATATATATATATAGCAAACCCACAAGGAAAAAGAAAAATGATTCCAAGGCCTTTCGTGTATTCAGAAGTACACCTCATCATTCCCTGACCGCGTATTAATTAGATTTGATTTTGGTTGAGTTCAAAATTATATTCAAAACTCGCGGGGATTTACAGGTCATGACAAAATTACTAGATTTTTAAAACATCCATAAACACTATTTGGGGGGCAGAATTTACTGGCGTTTTTTGGGGGCCCTCTCAGTGACACCTGGCCGGTGGAAATTTTTGAGCTAGTCCGCGCCTGCCAATGAATTTTTCATGTATTTTGCCTTCATAACAAAACGCAAAACTGTCGAGCGCTGTGATTTTGACATAACATCAGAAGTTTCATCAAGTACAATAGCAACAAATGTTGCTGAACTTAGCTCTCTTTTAATATGATCTTTAACAACATTAGATATAGCTTGAGTAATGTCATTTTGCACAGTTGGAGAAGTTCCTTGAAACACAGTTGACGTATTTAAATGAGAATCTAAAAGAGAATCATAATCTCGAAGCAGATTCAACAATTCAATTACCTTTGTTCAATAAATTGTCAAATTCATGATGACCTCGAAGAGGACGCTCTCGCTTTGCTAGATAGCATATTACATCAATAATTCGTTTTAACATCCCTCTATTTCTTTTTACTTGTTCATTATGAGTAACAGTGGTATTCTCGTTACGTTGGAGGTTTACGACCATCTTCCGTTTGATCTTGGCATCGACTCTAGGATCGAAGAATGCAAGGCCGATGAGATGTTCTCCAAGATACCACAGGTGCCGTTGAAGAGCTGTGGATGCTGCTTTGGAAATGGTCTGATTTGGGTACTTTTGCAAGATTTTAAGAAGCAGAATATCGTTGAAAGGAGCGTTGATTCCGACGGGGGCCTCGTTCCAAAATCGTGCGTAGACCAAGGCGATAAACAGAGAGAGCTCGGTGATATTCTCCGTCTCACGTGCTGTCAGCTGTAGTTGATGCTTTAACAGATAAATTTTGAGGACGTAGATGACCCTGGCCATCCAGCGTGCATGGTGAGTTGGTCCTGGAGCGCGGACCTTGACTTCTTTCTCATCACGGCACCCGAGGAAGGTGAGGCAGAGTCGTAGCAATTCCTCGTAGTCATCACGCGATTGTTTAGACTCCAGTGCCTTTGTAAAGTACTGGCTCATTTCCTCTCGAAGCTAGAACATCTTTGGATCTCTGAATAGGTTGTTTGAAGCCTTCATGAAGGAATCCTTCTGAAATGATGGCCACTTTTTTTGAAAAAGTTTAAAGAGAGTCATTTCCGGGCCACCTGTGGGTCCAAGAAGTGCGTTGCAGGTGTTTGACAAGACGACTTCAAGGATATGATGTCGACAAGCGATCCAGACAAGTTCCCTCCCTACTGCTTTTTCAGTCATGATACAGGCTCCCCTGTGAAAGCCAGTATTAGACGCAGTTGTGTCAAATACGAGACCTTGGATCTCACCGCGAAGATTCTAGTCATCAATCGTCGAAATGCAAGCCTTGGCCTGTTCTTCTCCTGTAGCGCGTTGTATTTTTGGCACGGCTAGGAGTTTTTCCATCCCATTTCCCGTAACGATTACCGCGGTTCGTTCGGCTGTTTCCTTTGCGCCGCCGATGTCGGGAAGTAGTTTCCCATCCCAGTGAAGAAGAAGAGGTCCTTCGACAGAAAACGAAACTTGATCCTCTTTGGCTGCTGCCTGCCTGCCTTGCTTGCTTTCTTGAACGACGGTTGGAGCTGCGTGAAAGAGTCATTGTAGAAATATCATAGCCCAGGGCTTGAGCGACTGATCCAGCAACGAAGACTGCTCCTCGATCGGGAAGGTTGTGATGCAGGGCCGGATTAAGACCTTTAGAGGCCCTAAGCACTTAAAAGATTTTGGTGCCCCATATATATGTAATTCAAAATATAAACAAAAATAAACCATAAAATAAAATTTTATTTTTTGAAATGAAACAAAACTTACAGTAAGATGGAAAATAATGTTTATTTTTGTATACTTCCACTGCATTTATATTTGAAAAGTTTTCTCCTACTTTTTTTAATTGCAAAGTCTTTGATCAGATCCTCAAAACTAATCTTACGTAACACATCTGCTTCTATACTTAGTAGAGATAAGGCATCCAGCCTGCCTTGTTGCATAGTTGTTCTGTTGGTATTTTTAATATACTTCAACTGAGAAAATGAACGCTCAGCTGAGCAATTTGTGACCATTAATGTTAAAAATATGTTAAAAATATACGAAAGGCAATTTCTACATTTGGGAAGGCACACTCAATATTGTCTTCTACAATTATTTTATAAAGTTCAGCATGACTGAATCTTGTTTTTACATTTACTATAGCACACGAAAATATTTAATCTATATGTATTTTTAATATGGCGCTCAAAGATTTGATATAAACAAAATAATAACGCAAAGCGTAAAGTGTGTGATTACAACGAAATATATTTATTCTCTCAAAAGGGTTGTTGTTCACTACAAATTCAAACAATGAAAAAAAATAAATACTATATATGAATATATATAATTCAGTTTTCAACACCTTATAGGCTATAAGCCGCGATTATAATAGTATAATAAATCCATGGTAAATCCGACAATGGAAAATTTCTGTGGTGCCCCCCTTCCCTTGATGCCCTAAGCACGGGCTTATTTTGCTTAATGGTTAATCCGGCCCTGTTGTGATGTGAAGATATTGTTTCGTTTCGGAGGATGAGAGTGTACATCTTTTCTTCCGGTCGAAGTCGACGGACGATAATCATCGTCTTCAGCGTTGAATTCTTCAGAGGATGAAGTGGATGTGCTGGATGATGGAAGAGCAGCAACTCCAGCCTGGAATGCAGCCTCTCTTTCTTTATACCTTAGAGTTTTGTCAGCATCTTTCTCTTGTCGACATCTCTTGCGGTATTCCTTGGCAAAATTAATCTTGCCAAGGCCTGCCATACTGCAGGAAGAGACATCTTCTCGTTGCATCATTAGGAATTGGCGGTCTTCTTCATTGTCTATCACCTTCAAGGCGTCCTTCGAGGCAACGTCGAAAAGCTATGAGAGTCTCTTGGAACTGCTCTCTTTCACTCTGTAGCTGCGTCTTGCGGTTTTTCTTCAACGCAAGGAACTCTTCTTACAGCTTTGACAGCCTCCTAACGCAGGAATCGACTCGCTGTGTAGGAATCCTTGCTCTCTGCCATACTTGCAGGGCCTCTTTGTAGTCCAAGTTGTAGCTCTCTTTCAAGGTGTTGGACTGTTCATGGTGGTGAAACTGAACCAAACGAAGCACATCGCCACATGTGGGCAGCTTTGCAGTTGATAACTCGTTGCTGGGCTTTCCTAGAACCCACGTTTCTGCAGATGAGCGAGTACTTCTAGCCATAACCTGAAAAATGAGAGAAAATAATGTATTAACCGTTAGGCACCAAAGCACAATTATATAAGTGTTAAAGTAAAAAATTGCAGTCAAAATAAATAAAGTAAAAAAATTGGTTACAGTGGTTAGTGGTTGATGGGTAGGAAGATAGCCAAATTTAAAAAAATATATTTAAGAATAAGTAAATAATAAACTTCAAGAGACATAAGATATATACCTTACAATCTTAGTCATTTAATTTAATAGCAACATCCTTACCGGTTATAAATTTGCATATAAAGAACATAATTATATATGAGGGGTCGCACGTCTTAAAGTACCTAAGCGCCACCACATGCGAAAACGTGTTTTTGATGGATATCACTATTTTCACCCTTCCTCTATCGCGTGGTTTGGGTTATAATGCCCTTACGACACCAGAAGTATGGTTGAAAACCTTATGAAGCGAACTACTTTTTTCACCTCTATCGCCAGCTGGGCTCTGCCGCCCAGATGTGATGCGCGTCTTAAGGCCCCAATATCCTGTTCAACTGGAGGTGATGGGGGTGGGGGTGGATATGGTATGTCCTTTTTTATTGTTAAAAAACCTTCTGCTTTACAAATTTGTTAGTATCGCTTGTTTTGAAAAATAGTGTAATCTTCCTCAGTCTTTGTTTAACATAGTTAAAGGCTTTGTTTATAGTGCGGCGAATAGTACTTACGAAGATAACTTTCCTAAACGTTTTCGCAATAGCCTCTCACAATTAAAAAAAGATGGTGAGCTCCATATTACTAAAGCAGACAAGGCTAAGACCATAGTTATGGACAAAGTGGACTACATCAGAAAGATGAACGAGCTTCTCCAGGACCCCGCCACATACAGCAAACTTAGAAAGAACCCGCAGGATGACGTCATCATATCATTCAATAGTGGCTTGAAACGCATTCTCAAAGATCATAAGGACTTAATTCCGCTTTTCATGTCCACTTCACCTTCTCTTCCCTACCTTTACGGTCTTATCAAAACCCACAAACCTGGCAACCCTATGCGCCCTATTATTAGCTCGGTGGGGTCTATTACTTATAAACTCTCCAAATGGCTTGTCAAAGTCTTGTCCCCCATTCTCGGAACTATCTCTGATTCACATGTAAAAAATTCCATGGATCTTACTAAAAAATTGAATAATGCATGTACTGAAACCAACGATAGATTGATCAGTTTTGACATTTGTTCATTGTTTACAAAAGTGCCGACTGACGATATGCTTGACTTTCTCTCCTAAGAATTATATAAGTATGACCTGCCACTACCTGCACAGCAGTGCACACATTGTTTTGGAACTTATTAAGCTTTGCATCAAAGACTGTAAATTCACTTTTAATAACGAGTATTATCAACAAGTTTTTGGGCTGGCCATGGGCAACCCCTTGTTGCCCCTCCTCTCCAATATTTATATGGAGTTTTTCGAAATTACTTACATTCCGAGAATCCTGGGGGTTGGCATCCCATGGTTGCGGTACGTCGACGATATTTTGTGTATCTGGCCCATGAATCGTGACCTGGATGACTTCCTCCTTCAGTTAAATGATCAAGTCCCCTCCATTAAGTTTACTTTAGAAGTGGAACAAGACAACTCAATCCCGTTTTTGGATGTGTGTGTACATAGGGAAGGCCCAGGTTTTAAGTTTAGTATCTATCGGAAAAAACAAACAATTTGTCCTACCAACACTTTTACTCGGGACATGACACCCCCACTAAGAAGGCCATTTTTCCTTCACTGTTTCTCCGCGCCCTTAGGATCGCCAGTCCAGAATACATCGATGCCGAATTGGAAAAAATCAACGGTATTGGAAGTGATCTGTGTTATCCATCTGCTTTTATGGAATCTTGTCTCAACAAGGCAAAACGAACTTTCTATCGTGTGAATAATAACACTCTTAATTTGTCAAAGAATATTTAGTACTTCCATTTTTCCCGGTTTTTTAGGCATTGCTAATGTGCTTAAACTTTTGGATATTAATGTAATGTTTTCATATAACAATATTGTGAAAAATATCATAGTAAAAAAATAGCCCTACCAATAATTCAGGCATTATCTATAAAATTGGTTGTAAACAATGTGATTCCTTTTACATAGGTCAGACGGGAAAGGATTTTCACACATGTGTAAAACAGCATCAATATTCCGTTAGAACGGGACAGTCGTCCAGTGCCCTTTTTGTCCATTTGTCAGAGTTATCCCACTGTATTGATTGGAATAATGCTTCAGTTTTGTTTCACTCTAGCAACATTGTTAATAGAAATATTCTTGAGTCTGCCATTATCCAACTTACAAATAACTTCAACATTAGCAAAGGTCTTTTTCAACTCGATCCCGTTGTTTTGAATTCATTCAGAATGGATTTAGACAAGAAGGGTAGAGTGCTAAACCTTTGGTAAACTTGCATGCTTCTCTAATAGGGTGGATCGATTTTACATTTGTTTCGATTTCCATATTCTAATAGAGACAAAAACTTGCGCATGCATGAGAAAATAGCCTCTGCAAAATCTTAGCTTAATAGGTAATCATCTTCTGCCCCCGGCAGAGCGATGAAAATCATATTTTAGTATTCAAAAACGTATTTTTCTTATAATTTTTAAAATATTTCAATATGCATCAAAATTATTCCTAATAACTATAAAGTCGATGAAGAAGACCTCATATGATAATTTTTCCAAGCGCGTTGTCCTACGTTAATATCTTTTGCCCCCGGCAACAACGTCAAATGTTGAAAAAATAGGTAATTTATATATATATTTTCAGATCGGCTCTTTGTCTTAAATAATGCATTTATATATTTCCCATAGCATTTATATCGTTGCTTAGGCATGAAATAACACACACGCAAAATTTTATGACTCTAGAGTAATATCTTCTGTCCCCGAGAAAAGTCTAAATGTGGATTATAATTACGTTAATGCGATGTTATAAGTACGATAAGTACTAAGTACAGCTCCTCGCTTGCTAATTTTATAAAATTAGCAACCCAGAACTCACCACGAGGAGGTGGCTGTACGTCGAGTTCCACCCTATCCAGCCCCAACCACCCTTCCTTTGGCTGCATGTCGATTTACATACGGTAATCTTTCTTAGAATCAAATCGTGGAATTTTTGTTCGGGAGTGAAGACGGGAGCGGATGAATCCGTCCCTCTCTTCTATTCCACTTACACTGGCAGAGGCTTCGGTTACTAATTTGATGAGTCTCTCGACCGCTTGAGTATGACAAGGGAATAGTGGGATCAGTCCATCAGGCTGGTCTCCCGTCTCAACAAACTCTTTTATTCGGGTATCAGGTATTGTTTTTGTAACGGGGGGTTCGGTCACCTCAGCCGTTTGCCAGTTGATCATTTCGTAATAGTTTTGACTATCGTAGAGCAGCTCAGGCATGGCGAAGGCTCGAATTTCCCCCGCTGGTGATTGTTTTGATCGTGCTTTTAATATTCTTCTCCATCCCAATTCTCTTATGTGTTGCTCATCGGCATGTAGCATGGGGATCAAAATATTTTCTGGGTGAGCAAAGAAAGAATTTCTACGGAGGACTTTGTTGGCGATTGTCTTAGATCTTTGAGGCATGGTCTGAGAGAGACGCATCATTTCGAAAAAATGTTTTGCGCCCTCAGTGAAACTGGAGTTTTTCTTTATCTTAAACCAAATTGGTGCGTAAACTGTCATAATGAATCGCACAATTTCGTTGAAGGTGCTGGAGGGTTCACTGGTTGAAACATAGAGGCGCAGAAACCTATTTGCTGTTGTCAGCCACCTGGAATGCGCCATCTTACCTGGATTTCGAGCCGCGAGAGCTGAAGAGCAGCTACCGCTCGACACTGCTCTGTAGATGCCTAACAAATATTTTTGGTCAGTGCTCAACTCGGCATCATCTATGTCAATGTCGGGAGATGGAATGGCATCGAATTCTGTAACTGGAAGTTTTTCGCAGTCGTTCAGTTGTTTTCCAACTGGTCCAGTAAAGCCCATTGGCCCAGTTGTTTTGCCGTCCAAGTCTTGAATGAGGTGTCGCAGTGATAATTCATTACCGTGTAATACGTGACCGGAAAATTCGCCGTAAACATTTTCGCCGTAGGAAAATTCGCCGTAAACATTTTCGCCGTAGGAAAATTCGCCGTAAACATTTTCGCCGTAAACATTTTCGCCGTAAACATTTTCGCCGTAAGACAAATTCGCCGTAAGACAAATTCGCCGTAAATAAAATAAAATTAAAATTAAAAAAAAAGTTTAACTGAACCCTTATAATAGCCGGTGCTGGTTAAGTGTGCGGTCTACCTAGCTTCGAGCAGTCTACCACAATTAAAATTCTTTATACTGTACGGCATTGACGATTGGTTAGGTTAAGTCGTGATAGTTTGGTTAAATAAATTTCTTAAATAAATTCCTTATCTTACTTTGAAACTCACTGTACGGCATTGACGATTGGTTAGGTTAAGTCGTGATAGTTTGGTTAAATAAATTTCTTAAATAAATTCCTTATCTTACTTTGAAACTCACTGTACGGCATTGACGATTGGTTAGGTTAAGTCGTGATAGTTTGGTTAAATAAATTTCTTAAATAAATTCCTTATCTTACTTTGAAACTCACTGTACGGCATTGACGATTGGTTAGGTTAAGTCGTGATAGTTTGGTTAAATAAATTTCTTAAATAAATTCCTTATCTTACTTTGAAACTCACTGTACGGCATTGACGATTGGTTAGGTTAAGTCGTGATAGTTTGGTTAAATAAATTTCTTAAATAAATTCCTTATCTTACTTTGAAACTCACTGTACGGCATTGACGATTGGTTAGGTTAAGTCGTGATAGTTTAGTTAAATAAATTTCTTAAATAATCATCCATTGATTATTTTTAAAAAAATTTACGGCGAAATGTCCTTACGGCGAATTTGTCTTACGGCGAAAATGTTTACGGCGAATTTTCCTACGGCGAAAATGTTTGCGGCGAAATTTCCTAGAACCCGTGTAATAGGCATATGATCCACTGAACTGGCCTTTGTAGTTTCATTTCAATCATACGAATGGCTCCACCCTTTCGACCCGTGTTCACTGCGGTACCATCACAGCCGATAGCCACAATATCGTCCGTGCTAATATTGTTAGTCTGCTGCTGCTGCTGGCAGCACTCACCAGAGATGACCTTTAAACCCTAGCCTAGAGTCATAAAATTTTGCGTGTGTTATTTCATGCCTAAGCAACGATATAAATGCTATGGGAAATATATAAATGCATTATTTAAGACAAAGAGCCGATCTGAAAATATGTATATAAATTACCTATTTTTTCAACATTTGACGTTGTTGCCGGGGGCAAAAGATATTAACGTAGGACAACGCGCTTGGAAAAACGATCATATGAGGTCTTTTTCATCGACTTTATAGTTATTAGGAATAATTTTGATGCATATTGAAATATTTTAAAAATTATAAGAAAAATACGTTTTTGACTACTAAAATATGATTTTCATCGCTTCGCCGGGGGCAGAAGATGATTACCTATTAAGCTAAGATTTTGCAGAGGTTATTTTCTCATGCATGCGCAAGTTTTTGTCTCTATTAGAATATGGAAATCGAAAACAATGTAAAATCGATCCACCCTATTCTCTAATAACTTGTATTTTTTAATTTATTTTTATATATATATCGGACTTAAACAAGAAGGGCAGAGTGCTAAAACCTGGGCAGATTTCCAGTATAAATTTGTATGCTCCTCTTACAAGTTTTATTTTTATTTTTCAATTTATTACTTTTTTTAATTAACTCTAACATTGGTTGGAAACAATTCATTTGATCTTGTGTTGAATTCGGGCAAAGTGCTAAAATCGGTAATTTTTCCTTACAAATTTGTATGCTCCTCCCACAATCCTTTAATTTTTTTTTATTTCTTCGTTTATTATATATATATATATATATATATATATATATATATATCTTGTAACCTATATATAGGCTGTAACTCTTTATGTACTTCAGTGTTCCTGAGGATGTCATTAGACGAAAGCGCTTGAGCACCATTCTGTGTTTCCTTTCCTTCGTGGTTTTATTCATCATAAATATTTTTCACGTGTTACTTTCGTGAAATAATTTTCATATATATATATATATATATGCCCCTCGGTGGTGTAGTGGTTAGCGTCGCTGACTACGAATCCATCGGCCCCGGGTTCGAGACCCGACGGCAGCCGGCACGCAGCAAAACCCAGCTGTTCATCCTTCCACACAATAAAGAAAGTGGTTGGTAGATAAATGGGTGGCCTAGTGGTTAAGACGCTGTGCTGCTGATGGGGCGTGGTTCGGATCCCACGTTAAACTGTAGGTCTAAGGTGGAGTGAAAAGCTTGACCTTCGTCAGAATGAACAATTCGGGCGGAAGCTAACCAAAGGTAACCAAACCAAAGGTATATATGTATATATATCTATATATAACCTTTGGTTAGCTTCCGCCCGAATTGTTCATTCTGACGAAGGTCAAGCTTTTCACTCCACCTTAGACCTACAGTTTAACGTGGAATCCGAACCACGCCCCATCAGCAGCACAGCGTCTTAACCACTAGGCCACCTAGGGTACCCATTTATCTACCAACCACTTTCTTTATGGATGAACAGCTGGGTTTTGCTGCGTGCCGGCTGTCGTCGGGTCTCGAACTCGGGACTGATGGATTCGTAGTCAGCGACGCTAACCACTACACCACCGAGGCGCACAATATATATACATCGCGAGTACAAGGGAAAAACTCGCCAAACCGGTTTTGAGATAGACGGGTTTAAATTTTGTGACTATTATGTACGAGGGGTACATAGCGCAAATGCACGCATTGCATTGAAAATAACTACATTTTGAGGGTTGAACTGTTCATTCGTGGAGCAATCGCAAAATCGCCAATGTGGTGAGTTCGCCCCTCGTACTCGCGACGTCTCATATATAACATCATTTAGTAAATAAACACTTGCATATATATATACAGGTTGTTTCTGCCTTTTACCCCAATTTATTAGGAAACGAGATTTTTAATAATGTATATGTGCATGTATGTATGTATGAACGCTGAAGTTTATCAGATGAAATAAAGTCAGACTCAAAATTTGGGACTGGAATAAAAAATGTAATGATGGGGGTTGTTTATTAATGTTTAACCTCGTTCACAACATCTAAGGTCATATGATGGAGGGGACCTTCAGTTTTACGTGGGATCCGAACCACGGGTCGCTACATAATCTCGACGCGGAGGACGGTCTCTCATGTATCTACTACCCAGACCCAATGTCGCTCAGTGCCGTAGCCAGGACTTTTCCCAAGCGGGGAGGGGGTCGAAATTGTAGAAAGGCGGACCTTTAGAGTAGCGGGTTTAGAGGCGGGTTTAGAGTAGCTTAGAGTAGTTTGTGATGTTTCAAAAGAAAAAAAATGCAAAAAAGCTGCAAGTGTTTATTTACAAAATGATGTTATATATTATAATATCATATCATATAAGTTATAACTATGGTTACAGAAGTGGACCTTTCCTGTCAATAAGGGGGGTCATTCGACTCCCGACCCCTACCTGGCTACGGGTCTGTCGGTGTTACGGCATTGACTGCGACTTAGCCCGACTGGAATAAAGTCGAATTGCATATAACACTGGTATGCATCAATTTTGCTGTCAAGGGTTTTGTAAGTGATTCTTATAGAGTTTTTCCTGCTGATTTCGAATCTGCAATCCGTTTTTCTCAATCAGCTCAGGTTATCCGGCTATGGCCTCATAAGTAAAATAGAATTTTTCGTGATTTTGTCAAAGCGGAATTGGAACAGTAACATCTATCATCACTTGTTTCACTTGTATAATATCTTTTTTTACTTTTCAGGCATATAGATAAAATATTTCATAATGAATAGAGCGTGTAAAAATGATCCCAATAGATTCTGCTACATATGTGGGACGGTTACCATGCCAAATAACCAGTCCCAAATCACTAAATTTGTGAAGACAATGTATAGAGCATACTTTGGAATTAAGCTAGGGGACCAGGACAAAAATTTCGCCCCTCATATGTGCTGCAAGACGTGCATTGAAAATTTGAGAAGATGGAGCAAAGGCAGAGCGAAATCTTTGCCTTTTGGAATTCCCATGATTTGGAGAGAAGGAAAGGATCACGTGACAGATTGCTATTTCTGCATGACAAACCTCCAAGGTAGGCTTATAAATTTATTTTTCTTAAATATTTTGAAATCCTCGTATGAAACTTGACATAATATTCACCATAATGTAATATTCACCATATATAGCATAATATTCACCATAATGGTAATCATACATTTACATATACATATTGTTATAGAAAATACATTTACACATACATATTGTTATACAAGTTACATTTACATATACAATGATTGTATATTTTCTTTCTTTTCATTCATATTGTCCCCGAAGGGACAATATGAATGAAAAAGAAAGAAAATATACAGACTCCATCGACCTATTTCATATCTTACAGACCGCAGCCTTCCCTCACGAGCCGCCACTGTCTGAATGCTTCTTCTATTTCATATGCAAGTTTTATATCCATGTTTCTGTGTTTCTATTTTCAGGAGTTAACAAGAAGAATAAACACATTGTTGTATACCCTGACATTCCTTCTGTTATGAGACCTGTACCCCATGGTCCTGGAATTCCAATACCTGACCCACCTCAAACCCTGGACTTCGATGATTCTGATGATGAATCAGTGACCAATGCCAATGACCAGTCCCAGTCGTATATACCTCAAAATACCGCTTCAAATGAGCCGAGGCCTCTCAACCAGGCCAAACTTAATGGTCTTACCAGGGATTTAGGACTTTCCAAATTAGCTGCCGAGATCTTGGGCTCACGACTTCGAGAGGACAACTTGTTGGCTCCGGGAACAACATTCTCCTGATATAGGAAACGAGAGGAAGAATTCCGCAAGTTTTTTGCAGTGCACGAAAATACCTCTTCCTAAGTGTACTGCTGCAATGTTGAGGGGCTAATCGAATCCTTGGGCCTGCCATATAGCGCATCAGAATGGAGGTTATTTATAGACTCGTCTAAACGAAGTTTGAAAGCAGTACTTCTCAACATTGGGAATAGGGTTGCATCAGTCCCTGTAGCATATTCCGTACAACTTACTGAGAGCTACGATAACATGAAAATTTTACTGGATGCTCTCGTATACGACCAACATAACTGGAGGATCTGTGGAGATTTGAAGGTAATACTAATATCATAAGTAAACTATTGCTATTGACTATGTTGTTTTTCCAAAGGTTATTTGAGAGCGTATAAGAACACTTAACTTCCCCACAGAAGTGATACAGTCCAATGCATAGACTTTTTTATCTGATAGAACAAATTCTCTAAATTCTTTAAATATTTTCATTTTTTTCAGATTGTGGCATTTGTATTGGGAATGCAAGAGGGATACACGAAATACCCATGTTTCCTCTGCAAATGGGATAGCCGAGCGGATGAGAAGCACTATGCACAGCGTGAATGGGCATCCAGAGAGAATTTTGAACCTGGGTCGCATAATGTCGTTTCAGTGCCCCTTGTACCACCAACAAAAATTTTGCTCCCACCACTTCATATTAAGTTGGGCTTGATGAAAAATTTCATCAAATCAATGAATAAGGAGGGTTCAGCATTCCGATATCTCGAGAGTAAATTTCCTCATATATCTGATGCTAAACTAAATGCTGGGGTTTTTGATGGTCCTCAAATTCGAACTTTGATCAAGGATACTCAGTTCGAAAACGCAATGACTCCAACTGAGAAGAATGCCTGGCAGGCATTCAAATCAGTTGTCACTGATTTTCTTGGCAAGCGTAGAAGTCTAGAATACGAGTCCGTTGTCGAAAACTTGATGGAAGCTTTCAAAGCTCATGGGTCGCGCATGTCCATAAAAATGCACTTTTTGTGGTCCCACTTGGACTATTTTCCTGAAAATTGCGGGGATTATAGTGAGGAACAGGGTGAACGATTTCACCAAGATACCAAAATAATGGAAGAGAGGTACCAGGGAAACTGGGATATCAATATGCTGGCGGACTATTGCTGGTGTTTGAAGCGAGACGTGCCCGAAGAAAAACACAGACGGAAAGCCAAAAAAAACTTAATTCCTTCCTCAATAAACTTTTTTCCATATTCATTGTATGAATAAAAGTATTTATTCACACAATGTTTTCATTTTTCACGAGTGTTCTTATAATATTACTCGTATCTACAGTGTTTAAGCTAAAAAAATCAATAAATTTGGGGATAAAATTGGACTTATAATAAATGGCCAATAGAGAAAAAACCTGACCTGATTGAGGAAAACCAATGTCATTTTCGAATTCAGCATGGTCGAATTATATAATATGAGTTGAAAAAACCCTCACAGCAGACAAAAAAATTTCATATGCATACCAGGTAATTTGAATTACCGAGACTGAAAGTAAATCGAATGTACTGTGATTAAGTCGAATAAAACAGCAGTTAGATCGAATTTATCTTTAGTGCCCGGCTAGGCTATTTTCTTAGTCGTTAGTCGTACAACTAATTTTTTTTCGTCAAAAGGAATGAAAGTGACTTTGAGGAAGTTTAATAAAGAAAGAAAAATGGAATATCCAGTTTTTAGTTGAAGGCTTTCTATTCCTTTTTTCTCTCTTTTAGGCTTTTTTTATTCTTCTTCTTTACATTATGAAGAATAAGACTTTGAACGGAACAATCACTTATAATTTGGAGACCATAGAAAGAAGACGGATCGAAAATAGGTAACGAACTTTCTTCAAAAATTTCAGTTTATATTAAAGGACTTTAATCCATTCTATATATACACAGTTCCTTATTTACGTATAAACTGACATATATTTATTTACTTTTTAACTGCTTTTTAACCTATTGTGTTCAGTCCAGAGAAGATATAGGTAAGTTTGTTTCTCCCTTTCATCGTAAAACCTTTACACACAAAAATATTTTGTTGTAACAACGAAATTTTGAACAATTCTCTATGATTACATTAAATTTTCACATTTGTTAACGGAAAGGAAACTTGGATGGTATAATCATTTTTACTGCAGGGTTGACTCAAACATTTGGATTAATTAAGTATGAAGCAGTTCTGACCATGTTATTTAGTTGTTTTAATCAATTATTATTTCTGCGTAGCTAAAATTTAACATCTAACCCTCCAAATAATTCACATTATTTTAATTTCAGTTTTCAATGCTAACACTGTTAAAGGAATCCTAGAACTGTTTATATGAAGGGTCGGGAACCTGCGGCTCTGAAGACCCATCCTTGTAGTTAGCTCTTAAATTATAAATACAGTATATATATATATCAAATATTAGACAAAGAATAAAGTAAAAAAAAGAAGAAAAAAATAACTAAAATACGATATGAATAATATAATACAATGTTTGTTTTAAATATTAATATTATTGCTAATATAATCTTATCATTTTTAGTATTGTTTAATAATTATCACTAATACAAGAGAGAGAAGTTTCTTATATGAAGTTAATTACGTATATTGATCGCGAGACATAATAATTATAAAACGGTAAAAACAAGTATATTTATACCTGCTGATCTTTATTCCTCATAATTTTTTTTAATATAACCTAATATGGCTCCCAAGCTGTTAAAGGTTCTCGACCCTTGATTTATATTATCTCAGCAGCCAACCCCAGGTTAGCTCAGTAATAATTTACTGTTTCACTTTGTTTTACTTTAAAGCGAGGGAATATGGATTATATTCCCGCTTTAAAGCAAATGATAACCATTGCATTTCTGTGAATTTTCTCTACCAGCACTGGCATAAAATACAGTTTGGGTGTACTGTAGGTGTAGGTGTGAACATAAAATTTTTATAGCTTATAATGTACAAAATATATTGGAAAATAGTATGATCAAACATTATTCGAAAAACACCCAATGAACCGAATGACCTTACAAAAACTGTAAACAGTGAAGAAAAGTAAGATAAAAGAGATCCAGCCATTCTCTTATTAAGGTACTCGTTGGATAGCTAAACCTGTCCTGTAAAAACTGGAAAACAGTAACTCTTTCTAATAAAACAGTACAGCTTTTTTTAGTGTGTGTGTGTGTGTGTGTGTGTGTGTGTGTGTGTGTGTGTGTGTGTGTGTGGTAGAGAGAGTTTCCGTACTAAAAATTTATAATATTTATTAAAATTAGTATTATTTTTACACGAATTTATTTTACTTATAATAATCCAACCATTGTGTTACATATGATACTGTATATGAAGAAAACTATTTGGTACAGATAAGCTTATGATATACAGGATGATTCATAAGTTCTATTTCAACGGTATCGTATAGTTATTTTTGGGACATGAATTTTTAAGCACCTTGTGTGTGTGTGTGTGTATATATATATATATATATATATATATATATATATAATATATATATATATAATATATATATATATATATATATATATAATATATTTTTTTTTTTGTATATATACACTCCCCTTTCATGTGACAGTCTTAACTTTGGCACAATGAGTACCTTTCACCACAAGTTTAACGGAATTCTCCACAAATGGAGTGGACTTCAGGAGAAACAAGACAATTCTCCTT
>JAJOZX010000987.1:492500-577500 GCA_023014485.1 Bathynomus jamesi | reverse complement strand
CGTTTGATTCTTAACAAATTTCCAAAATTTGTTATTATCGTTATTTATGCGAGCTTCACAGGCTTTTGATGCTCGAATAGACTCTTCTTCCTGTTTACATCGCCTTATGGCCGCCTTATACTGACCCCGACTTCTACACATATTATGTATACTGGTCCTAATCTGGGTCTACCATGAAAGCACCACAAATCATAGGCGTCTTTCGATTCCCTCTTCAGGGGGGCAATAAAATCATTCCATCCAGGAATAACCTTAGTATGATAGTTGTAAGATTTAATCAGGGGCTTCCTGCTTCTCTTAACAGGGATATTATCTTACTATAATACCTATCTATGAGTTTACAGTGAGAATCATTTGAGCAAGGATTATTACAGGCAAGGTGCAAAATTTCTAAATTATTAAAGAGGTGACATGTTCTGTCTTTGTATTCTATTCTCTGCTGCATATTAACATTGGACCAATCGACGCGATTATTCTTACCTATTGAGTTCTTGTTAAGTCGTGTTGCGCATAAATTGGTAACGTTAATTAATATTTCTAATGGTCTATGATCAGAAAGAAGGAAATCATGCAAAATATGAACTCTAACAATTCGATCCTTTAGATTATTACTAGTGAGACAATGATCAATCCACCTGGTGGTACCACTCATATCGCTAACGTATGTAAAATTACCACTGGCTACCCCTAATACATCTACATCACTTATACTTAAATTGGCCGACTCGCACATGTTACCCAATTCTACAAAGAATTCCGAGTTCACATGTGCGTTAAAGTCCCCCATTATTATACAGTGAGAATATTTGGGGTTATCTGATAATGACTTAATTTTGTACAGCAAATCAATGTATTCATCTAGATTACTGCCGTTGTTGTATGGTAAATAGCAGTTTACAATTAATATGCAATCATTGTTCACTTGTAATTCAATGCCTAACAACCTTACGTTATCGCTTGTTAAAAATTATATGTTTTGACAAATTTTTCCTTAATAAGAAAGCAACACCACCAAAAGGCCTACCGTACATTAATTCATCTGACAAGTCTACTGCTGATGACGCATGGTACATAAAGTCATCATGGATGGTAGAGAGGAATTTTAGCTCTTGCTTAGGTAGCCAGTGCTCCTGCAGGAGTATCAAATCTGCACTGTCGCAGATTTTATGAACATCTACAGTTGAATTCCTCACTGACCTTACATTATATGAGACTATTTTCAACAAGTTATCCGCCATGACTGATAGAAAATTTATTATTAGTAAGATTATTATTATACACAGTACAACTTTCAGGCATTACCGTTAGGGCGCCTATTATTATTATTATTATTATTATTATTATTATTTTGCCTGTTATCAAATCTCCTGGAAAAGTGAATAAACTCCTTAACAATAATACCGTCTGGCCATTGACTCATATTATACGGGTTGAAATGCGCATTTACACCTTTAATTATTACTTTAAAAGAGTTATAATACGGAGATTTCGTGTTTAGTTTATTAACTATCACTATACTGTGTTCACCAATGATTTCTTCTATCATGTGTCGAATATCGCTTGCCTCGTTCGAGAGCTGAATTCGCGACACAAATAGGGTGAGATTCTCCATCGGTGGCCTCGCCGCGGAGACCGGTTGAGGAGACCTTTGGGACGGCGCCTATTAACAGTTACCCACCCGTCCTGCTCCCTCGATCTCCCTGAGGCAGGGTTCGCCTGCCTGGGGGATGGGTGGCACAACCTTTGGGGGATAGGAGGCCCCTCCCTTACTCTGTGGCTTGGTGAGGGTCTGTTAGCGGTGTTTATACCCTGACGGCCGCGCGTGCCTCTCCTTCTTCGGTGGGAGGGGGGGAACTGCGTACCGAGCGAGGCGTAATCGAACACCTCTCCTCTGCAGTGGGAGGCAGGGAAGAGGGCAATGATGCCTCGACTCTCGGCATTGGACCGTCCCTGTTCCTCATTGTGAGATCGGGAGCAGGAGTCCTTTCCTGAACGGGAGGGGGGTTGACCGCTACCCCTGCATGCTGCGTTTCCACCCCACCTTCAGGGGGGAGTTGGAGGCGGGGATTTCGTTTCCCTCGCTGCCCGACGCGCTTCTTGGAGATCTGGCTTGCTGAACTACTTCCGAGTAACTAGGCTTTGGGAGGAGCGTCTCTTTCAACGCATCTAACTCTGACCGGAACTGTTCTATCGAAATCGCGTTTTTCTGATTTGACACCACGTGTTGGTGTTTCAGTTCAACTATCGACTTTTGTACCTCATTATACTGTTTGAGGAGCACCGAGACGTTTACGTCACCCATAGAGATTACCGGTATTCTATGGAAGTTAGTAACGTAAAAGGTAATATTATTCTCATTATCCCGGAGGGTCGACACTTTATTTATAATGTCTTTCAGGGTATTCTCGTTTTTAGAATTACCTCTACGAGTTGGGAGGGAAGCACCGAACAGGGTGTTTAATTGTACCCTCGCATGTTCTATTTCTTCTGAATCATAAAAATCATGACAGACAGATACAAGAAGGTCTGACCTAATATGATCTACTTTGTCGAATATGAAACATAACAGAGGATTTTCTACAAGATTTACAGCAGACGACCCCATTGTATCTGTAACGGCTTGCGGGGGAGCGTAGCTGGTGGGGGCTGGTTGGGAGTGGCGATGGGGAGGAACGCCGAAAGGGGTCCCACTTTTTCGTCCCTTTAAATCATGCTCTGGATACCAACGGTTCGATGTTCAGGCATCTTTTCACATTAATTATGTAACTGTTTCTATGACACAAAAAGTATACACGCGGAATCACTGTACGATTATATCGTAATGAAACATACTGTACATTTCCCGCGATCACCGTCAAAACTTTTACTATTAAACGGAAAATTCGTAGTGTATATGATGGGGGTAGGGCGGGAGAGGGGAACGAGATGGGGATGCTAAAAGGAGTGCCCACTCCTTGTCCCTTTAAAACATGTAAGCGTGTAAGTTTGTAAATATATCTAAAGTAATAAAACCTATTTATTTGCTTGGTCTTTCATTTAAGATTTCAGAGCCTTTCCCTGTCCTTTTGAAAATATTATGAACCGTTTATGTAGTTAAAATTCACTCGTTCATTCGTTTAGTTCGTTCATTCGTTCGTATGCCCGCTATTTCAAGGTCACTGTTTACCTCCCTCCTCATAGGTCCAAGAAGGTAGTGCCGGATGTCGTTAGATAATTTTGAGGATATATTATATGTATTATTATTAATTAAGTATTGTGGACCATCTAACAAGATTGTAACTGGGTAATCTTGGCACATTTACAAATTTTATTGTATCGGTAACTAGTGATGTAGGTCACATCCGCATCCGCATCCGCATCCGCGGAACATCCGCACATTTTCTCGCATCCGCATCCGCACCCGCATCCGCACGTTGGACTGCGGATGTCGTGCGGATGTGGACCGTTGAGATAAAATGTCATTAATAAGCGGAAATTATCAAATTCTACTATATTAATAGAACTAGTTCATTGTGCGCAAAAGTGATGCAAGCGACAAGACGAGAGGCTGTTCTTGTATGAAGTTACCCTCTTGCAACCTACTTAGATCCACGTTACAAAGCTAAGTTATTTTCACCTAGTACATTAGAACGAGTTAAATCATCACTTGGCAAAGCAGTTGAAGAGCTTCAATCTCTTGAATCTGTCGCTTCGCCACCCACCAAAAGAATAAAAGTTTCAGTGACAGAACCAACACCTTCAACAAGCAAATCTATCAGAGAATCTGTCTCTCAGTTTCTTGAGTCAAGCAGCAATGACGAGACCTACGCGATGTCAAAAGATGTAGTAAAAATGATCGAGAGCTATCACCAAGAAAAACGCCTGGCTGCATGTGACAATCCTATTAGCTGGTGGAAAAATACGCAGAATATCTATCCATACTTGAGTAAACTTGCAAGGAAACATTTAGCCTGTCCTCCAACAGACGTACCAAGCGAGAGATTATTTAGCAGTGCTGGATTAATATATGATGAAAAGAGAAACAGACTGGCAGCAGAAAAGGCATAAAAATTAATGTTCCTTAAGCATAACCTTCCTATAATTAAGTTTGAACATTAAACGATGAACAGCTTAGTTTACTTTATTTTAATTACTCATTTATAAATATGCCTAATAAAACTTTAAACTTAATATAAATAGTTATCAAGCTAATTAAAGATCTCTTTCTATAAGGGTGGAGGTTGGGGAAAGAGGTCAGTGGGGTGCATTTGAGTTGGGTTCACGTCCCGCATCCTGGTAACACAATTATGGTTTCTAATTGTGGCTGAAACTCAACAAAATATAACGAATTTATTTGCAGACGAATTCACTAATTGATTTCTATATTAGTTAGATGCTTGATATTATTTTATATGTTCAGAGAAAAGTACAGCAATTATTGTACAATTAATCAATTATACTACATTATAGCTACAGCTCTCTCTATATAATAACTTATTATATACGTTAAACACAACAAATCTCGAATATATAAAAAAAATAACGAAAATGTAGACATCCGCATCCGCATCCGCATCCGCGGATGTTGAAATCAAACATCCTCATCCGCATCCGCATCCGCGGATGTGAAAAAAATGACATCCGCTACATCACTATCGGTAACATACCGGTTCACTAACTTTAAACCCTGTTAATTTGATAGTAAGACGGAGCACAAAACTGAGAAGCGTCACTGGCACTGGGGCCTATATATATATATATATATATATATATATATACTGTATATATATATATATGTGTGTGTGTGTGTGTGTGTGTGTGTGTGTGTGTGTGCGTGCGTGCGCGCGCGCATGTAGAACAGTTTTCCTTTCCATGTTAAGACAAAATACAACATGACTAATTTATGGAGATGAAAGTACTCAACAATTATACACTACTCTTTTATAAAGTTTCCTATACGTTTCGGCACTTGCAGAAATGTCCTTATCAAGGGTATTTATATTGCTGTAGAAGCGTCAACAACGAATATTTTTTTTGTAAAATAAATGCCTTCATTATAGGACATAAGAAGAATGTTCGGGGTTAACCTTCTTCGTAACGGCAAAAGTCAAGTGATGGAGGGGTAGGGCCGCCGAGAGCTGCCCCTGGCACCGGGGAAGGATTGGTATATGGGCCCCCCTGTTTACTCAGTATTTTATTATTAATGTGTTTTGTGTACATAACGAGCAAACTGATTATATGTCCAAGTCACTATTCAAAACATACAGTATGAATAAACAACTCAGAAGAAAATGACCATTTATTTTTCGAATCAATTATAATATATTAATTCTATCAGCATACAATTTACAAATGCAGTACCAGTCCATGCAGGCAAGACAATTGTTTACTGCAAGATTTTCATAATTAGAAGTGTACTTTCTTTGCCTTCTCTCTAGCAAAGTGGTAAATGATTCTGATGAAATTTAAAGTACGGGCTAACTGGCTTTCAATTACATTGGTTCCCAGATCTGTCAGTCGGTCTTGGGCATTGGTGGACTGCGGATAATATTTTATCTGTTTCAGTTTGACTATGATAATCTCTATGAAATGTATGTTCATTAATTATATTTCCTCTCTGTTATTTGAGGGGTCGCGCGTCTTAAGATACCTAAGCGCCACCACGGGCGAAAACGTGTTTTTGATGGATATCACTATTTTCACCCTTCCTCTATCGCGTGGTTTGGGTTATAATGACCTTACGACACTAGAAGTATGGTTGAAAACCTTATGAAGCGAACTACTTTTTTCACCGGCATAATAAGAAAATCAAAAAATTTAAAAAATATATATAAAATATAAAATATGAAAATCTATTCCAAAAACTCATCAACATCTTCATTAGCATACTTAGAACTCTAAATTAGCCAAAAATGAACGTTCTAGCTCAATTAATAACAGAGATACAGGGTGATCAAAAAGTAACGCAACCCATGGAGAAACGCACATAATTGATTTTTTCCTTCTGTTGCAGGCGATGATTCAGAAGTGTGTTGATGCAATTTCACAGGAAACGTTGCAAAGGGTCTTTTATCGAACCGGATAAAATGTAGGCCAAAAACGACAGACGACTGGCCAAGTTTCGCAATTGGGCGACCAAACTTTTTACCCTGGGACCTTAACTCAATAATACTCAACCCGTCTAGGCCTAACTTGGGATACAATTTGCACAATCAGAACTTACTATTGCCAGAATATTGCTGAAGTTTGGAGGCGATGTCTGGAAAATTTTAATTTTGGCGCTTAGGTACCGTAAGACGCGGGACCCCTCATTTAATCAATTGCTTTATTAATATTTTTAGATTTTATCTCCCCTCTTTCCGGGCCCCGGGAATTTATCCCAGCTTCCCCGCCCTCTCGGCGGCCCTGTGGAGGGGACCTACAACTTTACGTGGGATCCGAACCATCTAAGGGGTAGCTACATCTGTATGCGGAAGATGGTCGTGTACCCATCTAATTAATAAACAGACCCATCGTCGCTCAACCTCGCTGATCTTACAGAAAGTGGCGTCGACGTGGCTGACATAGAACTATTAAAGGAAATTACAAACTTTTTACTTGTCTGAACATTGTTTGCAACGTTAGTGACTAAATTTCATTAATAACAAAATTCTGTTACGTAAATAATTCAGAAATTTTATTTTACGTTCACTCTTAATTCTTATGTATGCACAAGCCTGCTTCTAATTATATATGGACACTTGTTCAAAACAAACAGTCTGTACTCGTGCATTCAACTCGTGACTTGCGGGCAACATGTCACTCGCTTAGCTATCTCAAGTGGCTCTCGAGAGCTCAATAATAATAAAAAAGTGCAAAATATTTTAATGAGATCTTAATTTTCTCCAAACTCATCTCAATGACTGCATGAGAACTACGGTGACTCATTACACTCCGAACTTTCACATGTTGGCAGATAATATGCTGTGCGAGGTTTCCCATAAGAGGGCGGCCTACTTACGGGTTTAAGTATTCGACAGATATCGATATTTCAAAATAGTGATGTGGCTCACCACATATTTTGAACTTTTAAAGTGGCTCGTGAGCGTAAAAAAGGGTAGGAACCACTGCTCTACATAGTTAGTCAACCGATTTATTTTTTATTTTTTAAGAGATTAGATTAAGCCACTCAGATTTAAAATAGTTAGTTAGGTTAGGTCAGTAATAATCAGAGAGAAGTGCCAGTTTCTGGCACAGCGCTCAGACCAACTAATGTGGTCGATTGCGATAGCGCCTACATTATTATTAATTAGCATCATCGGGAGTCGAACTCTGGACTTCAGTGTCTTCACTTTCACTAGGAAAACGGTGATACCCACTCAGTTACGGGCACTGGCTTAGGTTAGGTTAGGCAAGAATTCTGTAGAAACGAATGTACACTCAAAATAAAACTTTTTAAATTTAGAATTTAGAATTTCTTTTTTAGAGTGCATTCTAGCGGAAGTTTTTCTTTCTTTTGGGTATCAAAGCTTCTTGTCAGATGACAATAACTTTTTTAATGATACATAACTTCTTTATATAGGAGAAATGGTCTTCAAAACTTCTTTGTTGAGTGGTCTGAGACAAAAGGAGATAATATTTCTATGTATAGAAGGTTGCGGGAAGTTTGTTTTCTGTGTAGATAATTATTAATTTGTCGTGTTTGTTAGCGGGAATAAATTACTTTGAATTAGTGTGCCATAAGAGCATATACTCTATATATAAAAAATGGAGATTCGAAGCAATAACATCTGAAAGACAAATCATACTTATTTCAGTAAATAATTAAAACCAAAAGAGTTATCCATCATATTATGAGTTTTCAATCTTTATTGAGTACATTACTTAACCATCCGTCAGCATATATATATATATATATATATATATATATATCAGTGGCGACTCGTGGTATAAATGTATGGGGGTGCGATTTCATAAAATTTATAATTTTTAGAATTCTAGTACATAAACAATCACATGGTGCTTCCGTACGGTACTTATATATCAAAAGAAGCCATAAATTTGTATTAAAAAAATATTTTAATAAAATATAAAAATAATTGTTGAACAAGACTATTTGACTATACATAATAATGTACCACTGTATGACAACACGGACTCACAATAGGCTAGCGCGAATCCAACTGCCGCTCACAAGAGTACTTGTATTAAGATATGCGGCTATGCCAGACGTACAATTCTAGTTAATTACAAATAAGTAATAATTTCAATAAAATACATATAAATGGCTTATATCATTATTACTGAAGTAACTATTAGTAAAAAAAGTTGTTGTTATTATAAAAAAAAATTCGCGATTGTACTTATATTTTCATTACAACAGTAAAATATAATTTATATTTACTTGAGCGAAAAATCTATCGCTCCATTCGGCTGCAATATTATGTACCGCTGTTTGAAGCCATGCTATAAGTTTAGAATATTATGTACTGTATGAAGGCTTACTCAAAATGCCTCATGAATCATGATATGCCACATGAATTTTTAAAATATATTTCAAGAATATTTATTTTAATATCTTACAATTAATATATTTTTTATCTGTTAAATTAATATATTTTTTATCTGTTAAATTAATATTTATCGTTTCAAGCAAGGGGAAGCGACCGCTCCATCGCTCCTATACGCCAGTCGCCACTGATATATATATATATATACAGGGTGGGCCGAAAGTCTGGATCCATAGGAAAATATTTATTTTAATACATAAATTACAACAAATGGTAAATACTTAAAATGAATATCAACTTTAACTCGTAAATGCGTATCCGTGATACTGTACAGTGGTTCGTACTCCAGTATAAACAACAAATTATAACAAATGCTCAAATTGGCGGCCTCTGACATCGAGACACTTAGGGATGGAATTTATGATTTTTAATAATTCTTCGAATTGACGTTCTCGAGATGCGTGTTTCATTTGATAATCTTCTTGTTGACTTTACTGGACTATTCGTTAAAGTTTCAAATACCATTGCAGAGGTATTTTCATCAGTTGCAGTTTTTGGACGACCAGAACGCCGTCGATCACGTACACTTCCTGTTTCTTTGAAACGTTTAAACAACTTGCCAACAGTCGCATGTGTTACTGGATGCTTATCAGGATGATTTCTATTGAATTCGGTAGCAACTTCTCTGTGTGTAGCGCCCTGTCTTGCGTACATGAGCACAAGTTCTACCCGGTCTTCTGTTGTTAGATTCGAAGCCATTTCTGGGCTGAAATAAAAAAAGTATTTGAGTATTTATACTGGAGTACGAACTACTGTACAGTATCACGGATACGCATTTACGAGTTAAAGTTGATATTCATTTTAAGTATTTACCATTTGTTGTAATTTATGCATTAAAATAAATATTTTCCTATGGATCCAGACTTTCGGCCCACCCTGTATATATATATATATATATATTTTTTTTTTAATTGGGGTTGTTTAACCTCCTTCGCAACATCTAAGGTCATATGATGGAGGGGACCTACAGCTTTACGTGGGATCCGAACCACGGGTCGCTACATAATCTGGGCGTGGAGGACGGTCTCCCATCTAACTATTACCCAGACCCAATGTCGCTTAACTTCGCTGATCTCCGGGAAGCGGTGTTACGGCATTGGATATATATATATATATATATACAGTATATATATATGCACTATAACTTGATCTAGACTAATCTAATTTAACGCTTGTAACCTACTTGTAACCTAACTGGTCCTAACCTAACCTAACTTTACCTATGTCCTATACTAATCCAACCTAATTTACCCCGGGATCTATCTATCAGGTCATTCCATAAGTAATGTTGTTTTTTAGATCAGAATTTGAAGGACAAAAAAAAACTCAACTGAAACTTTTTAATCTAGTATACAGGGTGTACATAAAGTCAGGATCTATTTTTGTGAAGCACTTGGAAATTATATGGAATTCAATCATAAAATGATAAAGTGGTAACATTTATTAAATAATTAAGAGTAGGATTCGACGTGACGCCCATCAGTATCTCTGCACAGCTCAAATCGTTCCGCAGCATTTCTAAACACATTCTGGAGCATTTGCGGAGTTATGTTATCTGCAGCAGTTCGTATACGTGTAAGTAAGTTTTCAAGACTCGTAATCTTCGTCTGATAGACGTGCGATTTGATAAAGCCCCATGCAAAGAAATCTAAAGGGGTTAAATCTGGCTTCCGCGTCCGATCCAGCGATTTGGAAAACGTCCATTTAGATAATCCTGAACAATTTTGGCATAGTGACAAGGAGCACCATCATGTTGATAGACGACGGTACAAACAATCCTATCCCCGTCGTCTATCAACATGATGGTTCTCCTTGTCACTATGCCAAAATTGTTCAGGATTATCTAAATGGACGTTTTCCAAATCGCTGGATCGGACGCGGAAGCAACAGACCTTGTGTTGCGAGATGACCAGATTTAACCCCTTTAGATTTCTTTGCATGGGGCTTTATCGAGTCGCACGTCTATCAGACGAAGATTACGAGTCTTGAAAACTTAGGTACTCTACCAATATGATCTGTACCTGGATACTATTTCAATTTCAAACTTTTAATTAACTTTTTATTAATATAAATATGAACAATGTCCAACTTTGCTTCGCACCCGTAACAAATAGTGGCTACATGATGTAATTAATGGCTACATGGCATTTAAAATAGTATTTCAAGTCGCGTCCTGTAATCCTTATTCGTTAGATGAGTCAACCACACATTATGACGTCACCATTTAACACCATATAAGGAACTGAAGCAGGCAGGCAAATCGGCTAGGTAATACTATGCCGATTTGCTTCTGGTGGGGGAAAATAAAATAAAACACGTCACTCCGATGCAACTACAACGGAGAAAATGAACGCTTAAACAATTTGTGGATCCTTTTATACAATATGACTCATCACTGAGAAAAAAAAGAAATTTTTGTTCAAACAATTTGAGGATCCATTTATAGATTCTATTACGTCAATTAAGACTAGAATACTATCCCCTTAGAACCAACATGATGGTACTCCTTGTCACTATGCCAAAATTGTTCAGGATTATCTAAATGGACGTTTTCCAAATCGCTGGATCGGACGCGGAAGCAACAGACCTTGGCCAGCGAGATCACCAGATTTAACCCCTTTAGATTTCTTTGCATGAGGCTTTATCAAATCGCACGTCTATCAGACGAAGATTACGAGTCTTGAAAACTTGCGTACACGTATACGAACTGCTGCAGATAACATAACCCCGCAAATCCTCCAGAATGTGTTTAGAAATGCTGCGGAACGATTTGAGCTGTGCAGGGATACTGACGGGCGTTACGTCGAATCCTACTCTTAATTATTTAATAAATGTTACCACTTTATCATTTTATGATTGAATTCCATATAATTTCCAAGTGCTTCACAAAAATAGATCCTGACTTTATGTACACCCTGTATATTTTCCATCGGAATCAATGACACTCTGCCAACGTCCTACAAGCTTTTCAATGCCATGTTTATAAAATTCAGGCGGTTTTGAGGCAAAAAACATACAAAGACTGGTGTGCAGGTCATCTAAAGAAGTATACTGTTTCTCGTCAAGATAGTTTTGCAGACTCCTGAAGAGATGATAATCTGAAGGCGCAAGGTCTGGAGAATATGGAGGATGTGGAAGTTTTTCCCACCCAAGCTCCTCAATTTTTGCGGAAGTGATCCGAGCGGTATGAGGACGTGCGTTGTCGTGGTGGAACACGATTCCTTTCCGATTAACCAAAGAAGGTCTCTTTTCTTTTAGTGCAGTGTTCAATCGATCCAGTTGTTGACAGTAGACTTGAGCGGTGATTGTTTGGTTGTGTGGTAAGGTTTCAAAGTGTATTACACCACCTTTATCCCACCAAATACAAAGCAACACCTTCCGAGGGTGAAGATTTGGTTTTGGCTGTGGTGTCGCTGGTTCTCCGGCACAAACCCACTGTCGACGGCGCTTAACATTCTGGTACAGTATCCACTTTTCATCACCAGTCACTAAACGGTGCAAAAACGGATCTTGGAGTTCACAGGAATGAAGAGCTGTGCTAATGTTTACCCGCACCCTCAGATTGTCGACCGACAATTCGTGTGGCACCCATTTTCCTAACTTAGGCACTTTCCCGAGTTGTTGCAAATGTCGATGGATGGTGGACGGGGATGAATTGAGTTTCTGGGCCAATTCTTCGACAGTTGTTGAACAGTCTTCTTCAAGTGCGGCTAACAGCGGGTCATCATCAAACTCAGCAGGGCGTCCAGAGCGTGCTGCATCTGTCAAACAGCAGTCACCATTCCTAAACTTTTGAAACATCTTGACATTTCCTCACATGCAGAATATCGTTGCCATAAACTTCCTGAATGTTTCGCGTTGCTTCAGTAGCACTATTCCCTTTTTTGAACTCGTATAGCATTATATGCCTGATATGCTCTTTTGATACGGCCATGTTTATGAGGGGTTCACATAAAGCAAAACACACGTCTTCACTGGTCAAGGTCTGTAAAGTATGTAGCGAAACACGATAGATCTCCTCTTAGATATAACCTTCGGAAAATTTATGCTTAAACCGAGTAGGACTAGTTTAAACTTAATCTATCGTAAAAAACGACATTACTTATGGGATGACCTGATACATATATCCATTTCATAAACGGGACTTTCTATCAACACTGATAAATTAACTTAACTTAATCTAATTAAGCTTACTAATTTAATCTAACGCTTCGCCCCCCTAAAAAACTTTTCGATTAACCAAATTAAGGCGAACCATTGCGCTAACTCCCAGATTATTATTATTAGCCAGCACCATCGGGGATCAAACCGCCGATTTCAGTTTCTTCAATTCGCTTAAAGGGAATCGGTGCTACCCACTGAGATATGGGTAGGGGTAACTGATAAGTGTTATAAAACGTTATAAAACATAAGTAAAAAATTTAAAAAAAAAACCACGAATTTTTTAATCTTGTATTTAACGCAGAATTGATTAAGACTTTCTTTCACATTTTTCACATCACTTCGTGTGGTACAAAGATGACTTCTTGAATAACCTTGATTTTGCTTCCGCCTGAATTGTTCATTCTGACGAAGGCAGGGGTGTAGTGCAACGGGAGCGCCGCTCCCGCACCTCCATTCATCCAGATTTTATTTGCTTTTTTTTTAGTTGATACTTGGAAGTTGGAAACAAACAAACTGAGATGAAAATACTGGCTTCCAATTGTGATTTCAAATTTTTAATATTCCAAATCTAAGTTAAGTATTATTATTATTAATATTATTATTATATATTCCTTAGAGCTCCTGCACCTTAAAATTTGCCACTACACCCCTGGACGAAGGTCAAGCTTGTCACTCCATCTTAGCTGAATAGATGAAAGTTATTTTATTAATAAGATTTATAAAAATGTTCGCTTTGTAAAAGTATTTTCAAAACACACACACACACACACACACACACACACACACACACACATATATATATATATAATATATATATATATGGGATGAATTTCACAATTAAACATGTGAAATGAATGGATGATGCAAACCCACAAAGAAAAAGAAAAATGATTCCAAGGCCTTTCGTGTATTCAGAAGTACACGAAGTACAGATTCCTTGACGAGGTGTACTTCTGAATACACGAAAGGCCTTCGAATCATTTTTCTTTTTCCTTGTGTGTATATATATAGTTTATATACACACACACACACACACACACACACACACACACACACACACAGAGGGTTGACAAAAGTAAATAGACACCTCCGTTTTTATATATTAAGCGTCAATAAATAATAATAGATATATGGAATGAATCTATATGGAATGGTGTTGTTTTCACTTTTGCATTATGTAAAGCTGACACACGTTCTCACACTCCATTGATGAGCTTTGCCATTCGTTCTTGAGGACAATCATCGTGATGTCTATTTACTTTCGTCGACATCTGTATATTTGTCAGGTAGCGCAGTTGGTCGATGAGTTGTTAATGTACAGTTGCTATCGACTACCAATAATTGATATGAACTATGGTACTTAATTTATATATCAACAAATAGTAAAATGAAATGAAACGCTTTTGGCGTTAAATTTAACATAAGATTTTTCAGTATTGTAAAAATATAAAAGCGAGATTTTCTTACGAATGTTTAATCATTTTATTACCTAAAATGAATAATTGTATTTAATACATAATTACGTTAATGTTAACTTCAGTGATTACGCAATTAGAGAAGACATTGCTTCAACGCGTTTAATGAGACGTCAGTTGTTAATTAAGTGACAATGTTCACAGACATTCTAGTCATGGGTTTGTCAAGGTTAGGTTTTGTAATATTCGTAATGTATTATTCTCATTTTTCAAGCGTTTCTTGGCAGGGACTATTTGTACCTTTTTTCTTTATTATAATGTTCCACTTCAGGCTTCGTTTACACCCTGAAAAGGAAAGTTATTTTGAAGTTCAAGGTTGACAGTAACTTGTTTCTGGGTGTGTGTGTGTGTGTGTATATATATATATATATATATATATATATATATGATGATGAAAAGAACCACGAAGGAAAGGAAACACAGAATGGTGCTCAAGCGCTTTCGTCTAATGACATCCTCAGGATGTCATTAGACGAAATCGCTTGAGCACTATTCTGTTTCCTTTCCTTCGTGGTTCTTTTCATCATAAATATTTTTCACGTGTTACTTTCGTGAAATAATATATATATATATATATATATATAGAGAGAGAGAGAGAGAGAGAGAGAGTGAGAGAGGAGGACCATAAATCTAGCATCCTAAGAAAAGTTTATTGACTATAAATTTGTTTACGTCTTTATCATGCTGAACTTGATGGACATATCTCTTCTCTCTCTCTCTCTCTCTCTCTCTCTCTATATATATATATATATATATATATATATATATATATTTATCTATTTATTTATTTATTTATCTATCTCTCTGTCTATCTAATATTTATCTATTTATCTGTTTATCTATATATTTATCTATTATCTATCTATCTATATATATATATATATATCTTTTAACTTTTATTGCTAACAGACTCCAATAAAATTAGTGAATTCTTCCCAAATTTGACCTTTTTTGCAGGTGATGGGATTGGTTACATTTTCTTATTTATTTTTCTTTTATTATTTCTGAGTCGATGTAACATTTAAAGGTTTGAATAATAGTAGTAGTAGTAGTAGTAGTAGTAGTAGTAGTAGTTGACATTAATGATGCAATATACAATATAATGTATATAGAACAGAGGTTCAGTTTCGCCACGCCTCGCATCAGACCTTTGACAGGTGTTCAAAACACCTGTGTACCTAAAGCACTACTATAATTATCTACTGAAATATTATTGCACATTCCATCACTTAACAACACCCTTTCATTCTGTCGTTGTAAACGAAGTTAAAAGGCGGTGCATCTCTCGTAAAAATATTTTAGTTCCTGTTGGAGTTTGTTTTGTAAGTAAATATTGTTAATTTCAGTTACATTTGTGTTAAAATTGGTGACAAATGTTGAAAGAATAACCTACGATGCTTTTATGTGTGATAAAACTGAATTTTCGCATAGATTCTATGCATCAACTTTTATTTGCGGTGAATATAAGAGAGTACGATAATAATAATTAGTAAAGAGGGTCAAAAACTGGTACAGCTCTCAGGCCAACTAATGTGGCGAAATTCGTTAATTCTAATTCCTGGATTATTATTAGCCAGTACCATCGGGAGTCGAACCCCAAGTAGTATGGTCGCTTTTATGCCGAGAGGGTAATGGGGGGATAGAGGATGGGAGTAGTGCCACTGAGAGGGAGGGGAGTGCCAAAGGGGAGGGGACCGCCAGTGTCAACAGCACGCTGACCCAATGCTACTATGAATATAGAGTATAGTTGCCTAACCTAACCTGAAAAATAACATATATATATATATATATATATAATATATATTGATGTACAACAGGTCTTTTAGACTATTACATAAATTACCCCCGAGATGCTCAGCTTCGCAAATGTTTGCTACGGCCGGCAAATTTTTTTGAATTTCAAATTTTATCGTAAATAGAGCTGTAATACTTCGTATAAAATCAGAACCATATGTTCGAGGTTTTTTCGATATCTGAAATATAACAAAATATATAATTAATAGATGAATTACTTCAACATTCCGTTTTGCATTCACCTGGGCTTACGAAAAATGTTTTTGTTGTTATAACTAACTACAGGGATATTTTTATAAAAAATAATAAATTTCTGCTCAAACACTGCACAAAAACCAGAGCCCACGGACACAAAATGTCTGAAGTAGCCAGCTGTATTTTATTGTTTTGTAAAATTTCAAGTTGAATGAAGTATAAAGTTTCAAAAAATTTGACTAAAAATGCAATCTTAATAAAGTATATTTTTTAATTCTTTTAACTTTGTTTAAGAGATCACTAAAATTCCTAATGCAGATAAGCTATTTATGGCCAGTTTTGATGTAGAGTCCTTGTTACCCTAATCAGCCAGTTGGCTTAGAAGGCGTAAATGGCTTGTTCAGCATTTATGAATTCATCATACTTAATTTGATTCTCTTATAAATAACTCGTGTATAACTACGCTCGCGCATAAAATGGTGATAGGGTTTTCTATTATTTGGAATTCTTAAATGGAAAAAAGAAACCAGATGTATTAAATTACCTTTTTATGGTTATTTATCACTTTTTCCAATACGAAATGGTCACTCGCTGAGTTCCATATTCTACATCAGCTTAAAAATTTACATTATTCAGCGAATTTTTAAAAAAATCGAAAGAATTGCGTGGAAAAGAATCGGTAAGTGTTTATTAAACTGGTTTAATGAGCGTAGAATGTTTAATTTTACATTAATTTAAAAGCTATCTATGTTTATGAAATAGTAGTGATTGCATAATAAAGTGACCATTTTGCCTATGTATGGAGAAATTCGTCATCTGAGATCTCAAGCGCGTTTTGATTTGAGTCACATGTGAAAACGTTGATTCACAACAGGCAAAGTAGCGATTGAGTTTTTTGCTTCATACCGATGAATTATTTTAATTATATTTAATAAAGCAATGATGATGTATAATTATTGTTGATAAAAAATTATGAAAAACACTAAATTTTTTTTATTATTAGAAATTATTTTTTATAAAAATATCCCTGTAGTTAGTTATAACAACAAAAACATGTTTCGTAAGCACAGGTGACCGGATGTGGCGGCATATTTTGATAAATATTATTCAGACAGGTGACTAGTCAGTCTGCAGTCTTTGATAAATACTATTCAGTTTGATGCAATAACATATTTTGTCTATTTTTGAAGCAAAGAACAACATTACAACAAACAAAAAAACAAAGGAAAACAAACAAAAAAAACGATATTTCTGGCGTAAAAAATTGTTAGAAAACCTAATTTGGATAATAGGATTCACTGAAACCTTTTGATGTGTAAAGAACATAATTTTGATTTTTCTTGGTGTTAGGCCCATTGCTATTCGTAATTTACAAAACATATATAAATTGGCGTCATTTCAGAAAAAAATTAGCGTTAGCGGCGCTAAATTTTATGGTAATTAGCGTTAGCGGCGCTATTCAAAAAAATCAAAATTTAAATGGCTGTAACTTTTTAAGTTTACATTCTTTCAAAAACGAGTTGTACTTTCTAAATAAGATTAAAAAAATGCACATATATATATATATATATATTTATATATATGAAAAAAACGAGCTCAGTAAAATATAGCTTATGACATGTCTTTATACTGCGTGTTTGCAGTTATAATGTATCATATATATATATATATATATATATCCTTTCCACGCACTTCTTTCGATTTTTTCACAAATTTCCTCAATTGTGCAATTTCATACTCTGAAATAGAAAATACAACTCATTTTTTCTAGAAATCAAAACGTAAAAAGTTACAGCCATTCAAATTTTTTGGTGAGGTGGGTAAAACCGGGACAGACACGCGAGACTGTAACAAATTTGTAAAGCCGAAGGTTTCAGCAGTGATTTTGATCAACAAAAACAATCTCTGAAAATAATTTCCATGACATTTATGCATTGCGCAATTTATATATATATATATATATATATATATATATATATATAATATATATATATATATATATATATATATAGGGTGGGGCACGGGAATCAAGTGTTTTTTGAATAGCTAGTAATCGACCATTAGGAATGGGAGGGGCGTGCGGTAGGTAGCATTCCATTCCTGGGTTCATAGCATTTAACTTTAACTAACACTCACCTTTATCTTTCAGGTGCCATCATGGAGCAGTGGACGTTAGAACACCGCATGTTCGCGTATGATCATTTTGTTAGGAGTGGCGAGTCAGTGACAGCAGTTCAGCGTGCGTTTCGCCGCAGATTCAACATTCATCGAAATGACTCTGTTCCCGCTCGTGACACAATCTTACGTTGGGTTAACAATCTTCGAACAGGAGGCTCAATAATGAAAACAAAACCGAAGGGGCCGCAACGCACTGTGCGTACTCCAGAGAACGTTGAAAGGGTCAGACAAGCGATGTTGCAAAGCCCAGGCCGCTCTGCTCGGAGACATTCAGCTGCACTCGGAATCAGCAATCGTACTGTTAGACGGATTTTGCATGAAGAATTACATTTTCACCCATACAAGTTAGCGATGGTGCAGGAATTGAATGTAAACGATTGCCCCCAACGACTGAATTTTGCACAGGAAATGCTTGCACTTTATGAGCAGAATGAAAACATGATGGTGGTAATGAGTGATGAAGCCCATTTCCACCTTAATGGGGCCGTCAACAATCAAAACTGTCGGTATTGGGCTGCTGAAAATCCGCGACAACTCCATGAAAAACCGCTGCATAGCCCTAAGGTTACAGTTTGGTGCGCGGTGGGAAAGTTTGGCGTCATCGGTCCCTATTTCTTCGAACAAAATGGGGTTACCGTTACCATAACATCTGGGCGTTACATTGAGATGGTGAACACCTTTTTCATCCCTGAGTTACGAAGAAGGCGTATTGCTCGTCGACATTTGTGGTTTCAGCAAGATGGGGCCACGCACACACCGCCAGAGCGTCAATGGCTGTTCTTCGCCCCCTGTTTCCCAACCATCTCATTTCGAGATTTGGTGACATTGCATGGCCCCCTCGGTCCCGTGACTTGTCCACATGTGACTTCTTTCTATTGGGGTACCTCAAGTCACGTGTCTACGAGGACAAGCCCCGTACATTAGATGCATTGAAGGAAGCGATCCGTCAACAAATCATCCAAATCAACAGAGACCTGCTGGGAAGAGTGGAGGCCAATTTTCGTAAACGCCTTCAACAATGCGTCGACGGCCAAGGACATCATATGCCAGATATAATTTTCGGTACATGATTATTAGACATGAAATGCTATGTTCTTACGAATGTTGTTCTACCAATATATTTTCTTTACAAAAAAATATCATTTTCCTGATTATTCCAAAAACACTTGGTTCCCGTGCCCCACCCGTATATATTATATATATATATATATTGTAATAAGCCTTGTATGACTTTGTTGTTATTTTTTAAGGAACAAATTTTAATAGCAAAAATCGTCGAAATATTTCACTAAAATTCGATTCTAATGAAATGAAAATTTTGTACCAAAAAGTGATTTTCTCCGTGTTTTGAGCACTTTTTGTGCATTTTTCTTATGCCGAGGTTTTCAGGGAAGAAATCTAAATGGGAGTGCAAGAAATGGATTTTTAGTGACATATTACATCCCAATAACCTATATGCTTTTAAATATCTTGCGACCTTACTTAAAACAATTGGTATCAACGTGTTTTACTTTGATAAGAATTTTTGTTTCAGAATTTAATCCGTTAATATACGACCAATTTTTACGAAACTAAATAATTATCAATTTAAAACTAATTAATTATCGATTTAAAATTACGGCCATGAAACGACACCTCTGATACTTCGCGGCATTTGTGGAGGGGTGGCATGAGCGCCTGCAAAAAAAATAAAAATAAAAATAAGAATAAATAAATAAAGAAATAAATAAAAATAAAAAATAAAATAAAATATTTATGTGATTCCAAAGGCACTGATGACATAATGCTTGCAGATGATACAACTGTGTCTTTTTCTTGCAAAGATGTCAATTTAGCTAAAATAGGAAGTTCAAGTCAGTCGGTTGCATCCAGAGGGACGTAGGACAACGCGCTTGGAAAAACGATCATATGAGGTCTTCTTCATCGACTTTATAGTTATTAGGAATAATTTTGATGCATATTGAAATATTTTAAAAGTTCTTCAACAAGTGATTCGTAATTTTCGGCCTTGAAGTTTCCGAGGAAATTTGTGGTCACTGCTTTAAATGCTCTTTTAGATAAAAAGGGTAGGACGCTAAATCTTTGGTAAACCACCGATGGACAAGAATGACACACACACACACACCACACACATATATATATATATATATATATATATATATATATTATATAATATATATATATATATATAATTATTCCCCAGAAATATTCCAAATAAAATTTAAAAAAATAAAAAAACTAATCTCAAAATGCCTCATGAATCAAAATATGCCACATGAATTTTTAAAATATATTTCAAGAATATTTATTTTAATATCTTAAAATTAATATATTTTTTATCTGTTAAATTAGCGTTTGACACCGTGCCGCACAAAAGACTCATAATAATAATGACTTTTCAAATGTTTAGAAATTATTTTAAAAAAGAGTTTTGTACTTAGCGTGAGTTTTAAGTAAATGTTTAGGTTTCACTGGTCTCCATTTCTATTGAAAAATGTTAAGTATGAAATAAATTATTTCTATTCTTTTTGTAAAATCTAAATTTAGTTCTCATTCGGGAGGTTAAAAGTGATTCTAAGCCGATTTCGGTTTAACCACCCGAACTCATGTGTTGTATATAAATATGTATTATAAAAACCATTACCGACCAGAGTACACAAACTGACAAAAAAAAACAAAACTAGGATATATATTTTTTTTTAAATAATTAAACTGCGCCCCAGCTCGCAAAGCTTATTGATCTTTCCATTCAAAAAGGCATTTTCCCAGATTGTCCTTTTAAACCGCATATGCGCAAAGATATAAACAAAATCGAAAGAGTTCAAAGACGAGCAACAAAAATATTTGTAAAAAATAAACATAATTCCAAACAAAAAAATTTTTTTTTTTAATATTTTATTGGAAGTGGAGCCACCTTTTCATAATAAGGCTTTGCCCTCCAACGCTTGCAAACCACACATTTATGCAAGACCTTTTTTACTACTTGTCAATTTTATTTTTATTGTATTGTAGCTATACATTAAAACATGTATATCCATGATGTGTAATCAAGAAGATTAGAAAATTCAAAATTTAAATGGCTGTAACTTTTTAAGTGTTCATTTCTGCAAAATGTGAATTGCATTTTCTAAATGAGCGAATAAATGTGCACTATTCAGCAAATTTGTGTTCATATAATTCTTATATTCATTCATATAATTCTTATGTAATCCTTATATTCTTATGTATATTTACATATATTCATATATTCATTTTTACATATAGAGTCCAGAAGGTTTAAACGAATAAACAAGATACAAATAAAAATAGTTTCTTCATAGTCTTCGTTTCGTTAGTTAAAAAAAAATATATACTCGTGCTCTCGCTTGGTACGTTTGTTGGAGGACAGGCTAAATGTTTCCTTAAGTAAATAAAGAGTTCAAGACTATATACAGGTTACAAAAAAAAATATATATATATATATAATAAATAAAGAAACCGTAAATTCTAATATTTTTCAATATTTTTAGGGGTACGTTTAACATTATGTAGAAGTTTTGTTTTAAGTCAGAGAGTTTTGTTTTAAGTCAGAGAGTTTTGTTTGTAAGTCTATGAAGTGTACTTTATTTGTATATATAACAATCATCTAATACACAGGAAATGGCAAACATTCTACAATCTCAATATGCTTTAAGTTTTATTTTTTAATTTCAAATAATTTTTTAATATATATTCTTTTTAAACAGTAAAATTTAGCAATGATGACGTCATTTAATTTTTTAAAATTAATTATTTAATTTAATTTTCAATTCTAAAACTGGTGAATAAAGTGGGTTAGCAATATCATCATTATCATCATCATCATTATCATCATTATTATTATTTCAATTAAAGGTAATTCGTCTTTGCAGCAACCAACCTGTAACTTACTTCCTCTTGCAATGTGCCTCTAATATAAGATTATGTGTAAAAGTACTTGGGTTGTTGAAACAGCATTTACAATTCCATCTGAAATGTGCGTGACGATGAATTAAAAGCAAATATATTTTTAAAAATTTGCCTATCTTCCTCCCGATCAACGACTAACCACTGTAACCAATTTTTTTACTTTATTTATTTTGACTTTGCAATTTTTTATAAAAAAAAAAAAAAAACTGAAAAGGAAATCGTCTTCCATCCATTCCTCAAGATAATCACAACGCGAAAAATGTCAAAATATTACAAATTTCTATATTCTGAATTTTCTACCAATTTGTTGGTTCAAAATCCCAGCTGAGCCGTTCCAATTTTAATTCCAGCCTATGAATCTTAATTCCAAAATCGCTTCCGCCAAATAAATTCGCATAAGTACGAGTCTACCATCTGACGGTGTGTACCACAATGTCTTTTATTCCGGTGATTATTAATATTTTCATATAGACTATAGTCTGCCAATAAACCTTTTCATTTAATTTTCATATATATATATATATATATATAATATATATATATATATATATATATATATATATATATATATATATATATATATGCATATAACTGCATTTACAAAATTTTTGGAATTTAAAAGGAAACTTGGAAAGAAAAAAAAAGGTTGGGCAAAATATTGAGTGGCATATCGAAGTCTGGTATTAATTTCTTTTTTGTAATTAGCAAAAAGTTTGTTTTACAATTTTTTTTTTTAGAGAATTGAATGGAACGTTACGGATTTTAATCATGATAATAATGTAGTATAATTGATTAATTTTACAATAATTGCTGTACTTTTCTCTGAACATATAAGGCGCTGGAAAAGTGATGGTGTGGTGCTGGATATGGAGCAACACAATTGTTGGCCCTTTTTTCATTGACACCAATCTGAATGCCGAAATGTATCTGCCAATGTCTGCAGCACGTTTTCCATTTTCAAAATTATCTATAATTTTTATGTCTAATTTTTTTTTAATAATAATAATTTACGCTTTTACGCAGTTTAGTTCTACGACTCAGTGTATGCTCAATATAGCCTTTCATTTTTAAAAACAGAATTTTTCTCAATTTCTCGTTGTATTCACGTCGGATTGAATAAATCAAAGAAAAAGGGGTAACTATTATATTATATATATATATATATATCGTAAAGATGACGATTTATATTTTGAAAATTGAATTTTAGTATTTGCTCCTTTTTACTGCCTTGTTCGCGCTGAATTGTCTTGCGCTGAATTGTCTTTGCGCTGAATTGCCTTGCGCTGAATTGTCGGCGCTGAATTGTCCTGCGCTGAATTGTCGCCGGATAAGGTTGGATCTATTTCAATAATTTTTTAACGATATATTAATATTTGGCCTTTGTTCCAACAACTGACATTGAAGAAGCTTTTGAAAAATTGATGGAAATAATGGCTCCGGAAACCCAACATATTAAACAAAGAATGATCAATTCTTTCTTGAAGACTGTATTTTCTTATTAAATTTTACATTAAAAATTATTTTTATATAATAAAAAAAAAATATTAAAAAGGTTTAATAATTTTTGCAGGTTAAGTTCCAATACATAATTTACGTGTTTATATAAAAAAAAGGTACTTTTCAGTATTTTATTTTCTGTTGTTTTAAGAAAACACTAATAAGTTTATCTTATACCAGAAAAGTTTGCTCATATCATTTTCATTTAAACTAACGAAAATATCTGCGGATATTTAGTTAATCTATCAATATAATATAGAATTATGAATATATGACATAATTTTTCACTCTTTCTAGTCTCCTTCTTTAGTGAGTCAGGGTATCAATGCACATTGTTCTTTTTCTCTAAGCCATTCAAATTGAAATGGCTGTAACTTTTTAAGTTTTCATTTCTAGAAAATCGAGTTGCATTTTCTACCAGAGATAAAAATCTAGTGGCGTGAGATCCGGGCTTCTAGCTGGCTGTGTTTCCTGTGTGGGCCTATTTCATGCCACGTGTTGATAAAACCTGTGCGAACCTGTCGTTTCAAAATTCTCGCAATAGGGCACCATTTAACACCGAGAAATTTCAGCTGTTGCTTTCTCTTTCTCTTTTCAGTTTTATCAGATTCAATTACATTTTGTCAGTCGCCTCATCAAGTAGGTACGGTTACCACATCATAAGTTTCATAAATGTTTTTATCGAAATGCGTATGGTATAAAGAAAAATCGCCAGCAAAAAAAAAAAAAATTAGACTAACAATGAAAACCTTCCGTACTTTATTACAACATTTCACGCAAGCAATAAAAACGAAATGGCAAATTTGTTACAGTTTACAATACGTTTTCGGAAATTTTAGTTAATTTCAAACAACAAAGATCAAAATTGAAGTGACAAAGTAAAAATCGTCGCAGATGGCAAATACGTGACGTTTAATTTTTTTCGACAGGAAGAAAGATGGATTGAAGGAGATTGTTCCAGAGTTGACCGGTTGAGTAGATAAATATTTGCGACTAAGTGGTACTGATATTACCAACTTCCCAAAATGGGATTGAATTGTCTTGTTCCACTTCTAAAGTAAACTTAATGGAGGGGACTTGATCATTTAATACTTACACGACTGTAATATGTGAACGTGAAAAAAAAGGTACACATAAAATATTGTAAAATTGATTAGAATTTACTATTTAATTTATATCATAATTCAAAAGTGTATAAACTTTCTTAAAAAAATCTATTCATTTCGACCATTTTAACAAGAAGTATTGATATCCC
Source organism: Bathynomus jamesi (assembly GCA_023014485.1). NCBI lineage: Eukaryota > Metazoa > Arthropoda > Malacostraca > Isopoda > Cirolanidae > Bathynomus > Bathynomus jamesi. Next base: position 552,487 of record JAJOZX010000987.1, on the reverse strand, counting down.
GTCCAAAAATATAACTACAAAATATTGAAAAACTTTATTAAAAAAAAGTATAGAAATAAGTTTTCATTTTAAATATTTTTGTTTACAATTTGGATATCTGATATAACCAGGGCCAATGTAATACATGTTTTAACTATTAATAATACTTATTTACTTATTTATGTATTTGTTATTATTAATTAATAACAACTACACTGCGTTCGAACATAAGCTTCATTTTCAGTTAAAAAAAAAAGGTTTTTTTAAGTGCATCTAGGATATTGTTATAGTGCTCTATAAGTTGTGATAGACATGCTCTTCCAGGATTGGTTTCTGGACTGGGAAAAATTGTAAAACTTTTAAGTATACTAAATATCAAGGTAAATTGAACAAAAGTGGTAATCTTCCACGGCTCAGCTGGGATTCTGAACCCAATAAAATAAAAAAAATGACAGCATCAAACATTTTTTTAATTTTCTTTCTATCATGTCCAGAACCCAAGATAGGTCACTTTATTTTACATTCTTTTGGGAGTTGAGAGCTGATCGGAAATGGCTTTGAAGGAGCATTTTTAAATCTCTTAATAATATCTTTGTATGGAGCTAATTTTTCATCTTGGATTAAATCGAGCCAAATTTGTGTTCCATAAGTTCATTTTACCCCCCCCCTTTTTTTTTTTAACATTTTCTTAACTGTTAACTAAGTTGAGAATGTAATTTTCATGGTCGAGCGAAGGAAATTTTTTATCAATTTCAATTTGAAAAAACTTATTCAAGCGCAAGGCGGTCATTTTGAGCACTTCCTTTAAAGGTAAGGTGAATACTTGCTGGAACACACAACGGGCTGTAACTCGGAAACAAAGCGATTTCGGGCATGTTCTAAGTACCTGTCCCGCGACTCTTTTTGCTTTGTTTATTGCTATCTGATTTTGTGTCTCGAATTTGGCATCATCACGGAAAATCATGCTTTAGCAAAATCGATCTAGTCAGAGCATATCACCAAATTCCAGTCCACCCAGAAGATATCGAGAAAACGGCTATTATTTAATAAGTTTAGCCTCTTCGAAATATCATGAATTTTGGTGCAAAACACTTGATCGGTACATATATATATATATATATATTATATATATATATATATATATATAAGAATAAAAAAGATGATCAACGTCCAAGTCAACATAATGAAGATTTAATATCAGACGTTTCGGAGGTCAAACTCCCATCGTCAGTTGTTAAAACAATAAAAAGTAAAAGATAAAATTATATAAAACTGGTGAGAGACTAGTGAGACAGGTACATAATTAACTTAGTTATAAAATATTTAAAAAAACAATAACAGCACTCTCCTCAAGTTCAATTAAGTTTAATAATTACATGAAATCAAACGAAAACTGAAGTAAATTACGATATGTTTGATAATAAAAACCCACTCTGCATCCTCTTCGGGTGGATACAGAAAAACGAAATTTCGTTTTTCTGTATCCACCCGAAGAGGATGCCAGTAGGCATCGAAACTGTTGTGGGAATAAACTCTGTCTATTAGAGTGGGTTTGTATTATCATATTTTGACCTCCACGCAAAAAAGTTAAGTTTTTTGCATTTACAATATGTTTGTATGCATAAAATATTAACTTACTATGTTTAATTTATACGCAGAATTAGTCATTTAACTTCGGTTTATATAATATATATATATATATATATATATACAAGGACTCCATAATTCTCAAGTCATTTTGTAAGGTGGTTAAAACCGAGAAGTTGTTATGAAATGGATGGTTGTCAATTTCGCAATGTTCACGGATTGAAGATTTGGCTGGTTTACTTAGTGGTAGAGAAGTGCGACTACTAATAGCACGATCCTCATCGACCCGTACCTTAAGCTGGAGGACTGAGGTGCCAATATACTCGTATGTGGCGTTACAACCACAATTAAAAGAATAAACTAGGTTGGAGACGAGGGTATCGGGCAACTTTTCCTTAAGTTTAAAAAAGGATCTAATACTAAAATTATTGCTAAAAATAAATTTAAAATCAATTTGTGGGTAAAACTGGACGAGCAAGCGTTTCAGGTCTTTTTCAGTTCTTTGGTTTAAGTAACCATAAAATGGTATTGATATATATCTTTCTGAACAGCGGGAACGGGGAGTTGGGGTTTAAAATGATGATTTAAATAATTTAAATAACAAGTCCTTTGGATAAGAATTGGAGCTAAAATAAATAATCATTTAAAAAACACATCTCAGAATGAAAAGAAAAATAATCAGAACATATCTTGAATACGCGGTCAATGAGGGTTTTAATGGAATTAACTTTAAAGCCAAAAGGAACATCATTTAAAAAATGTGCACCTAGACCGGTGAAAGTTTTCTTATGGTATAGGGAGGTTTTAAAATTAGTATTAGTTCTATGAATATTTATGTCCAAGAAAGGAGGATGACCAAGAGTCAGAGAGATATGAAAGAAGATCGCCAGTAGAACGTCCCTTGCAGAACCCATACTAACGATCTGAAAGAAGATTGTGAAAAGAGTGGTGTTTAAGAATCTTCATATTAAGAATAGATTAAAAAACTTTAGAAAGGCAAGAAATCAAAGCAATTGGACGATTGTTGGAGGGTTGAGAGTGGTCACCCTTCTTTGGGACAGGCTGAATGAAAGCGAACTTCCAGCTGGAAAGAAAAATACCAGATGAAAAGCAGGGTGTCAGCACAGAAGCACAGTTCTTGAGAACGACAGTCAAGACACCATCAAGACCGTACGCCTTCATAGAGTTGAGCCCAGATAGGGTTGAAAAACATCTTTGGAAAAGATTCTAATTTCAGACATAGTTAAGTCAAAATAAGGAGGAGCTGGAGGAACAGCACCAGGGTCGTCCATGGTTGAGTTGGAAGCGAAAGTCTGAGCGAAGAGTTGAGATATATGAGGAGAAAAGGCGGCAACTGAGCAGTGAGAATGAAAAAGAGAGGGAAAGAGGAAGAAGTAAAGTTGTTGGAGAGGTTCTTGGCTAGGTACCAAAAAGAGCGAGAAGAATTAGAATTGGAATGGTTTTCACATGTTTGTCTGATGAAGAAATTATTCGCGAGTCGAGGAACAGTTTTTGCACGGTTCCGGGCAGAAATATAAGCTAAATGAGACTCAGGAGTTGGATGGCGACGGTGCCTTCTGAAAATCGCCTCTCTGTTGCGTATAACATTAGAACAAGCAAAGTTAAATCAAGGATTTTTTTTTGCATTAGTAGCAGGAAAGGAAAGTAGGCACGCTTCCATGCCCGGAAGAATCACCTCTGTGATGCGCTCAGCGCACTCGGAGGAGCCCTGCTGCCCATGAAAGCCGTAATTATTCCATGGGAAATCAGAGAGTACTGCCTAAGGACCTCCCACTCAACGGTGCCAAAGTGCCAAAGGCGTCTCGTTTTGTGAGAATCCAAAGGACGAACTGGAGCGATAGGGCAGAAAACATATATAAAATTGTGGTCGGAGGAGCCCAATGGAGGAAAAAGTTTGACAGAGTAAGAAGGATGAGTGGTGAGAAATAAATCCAGAATGTTGGGCCTATCTCTAAGGCGATCAGGGATACGAGTATGACGCTGTAATATCTGCTGTAGGTCATTCAGGATAGAGAAGTTGTAAGCTCGTTCACCAGGGATATCAGTGAAATGGGAGATGGCGGTGAACTTTGAAATCTCCTAAAATGGAGGTTTCAGCAAAAGGAGAGTGGCATAGAATGTATTCCACTTTGGAAGTGAGGTAGTTAAAGAGTTTTAGATAATGAGTAGAATTAGGAGAAAGGAACAGCGTAGATGTATTTAGTTTGGGATTGGCATGTAGACTTTAGCCAGAGGGTGTATAATTCGAAGGATTTAAGTTCAGGAATACGAAAGCAAATTAGATCGTTGCGTACATATACGCAATATCAACCTTTGGAGTGAAATTAAGTATAGAGAAAGTAGGAGGGTACAGAAAAGGGGTTGCTGTCAATCATCCCACACACCTGAGTTTCAGTGAGGAAGAGAAGTTGAGGTTTAGAGGAAAAGAGGTGGTGTTGAACAGATTGAAAATTTGAGGAAAGGCCATGAATGTTGCAGAAGTTTATGAAAAGTGAATTAGGCCTCTATATATATATATTATATATATATATAATATATATTATATATATTATATATATATATATTATATATATATATATATACAGGGCGTCCCAAAAAAATGTATACACACTTTAAATAATTATAAAGGCAGTGTTTATTAAAATACATTTCATTTTCAAAATGTAATAGAATCTACAGACATTATTTAATTGTTTTGTCAACGCCTGTTTTCAAACTGACGTCCGTTCTGGTCCAGGCACTGCTGATAACGCGAAGCAATGGAATCGCAAACATCACGAAACATTTCGTTTGGTATTTGTGTGCATTCTCGTTCAATGGCTGCTCTCAATTCAGCGACTGTTGCAGGTTTTATAGCGTAGACTTTGTCTTTTAAGTATCCCCATAAAAAAAGTCTAGTGGTGTGAGGTCTGGTGAACGCGGAGGGTATTCTACGAAACCCCTTCGTCCAATCCACATCCACATCGTGCCAAGTACCACTCGCAATACTCCACTCTTCGGTCCGGATCATCTTCATTAATAGCATGGACTAATCTTGGAATGTAACTTTTCCATTGACAGCGCTTCAAAATGCGTTGGACAGACGATTCTGAAATTCCTACTTCACGACTCGCTTGCCGCACAGATTTTCTTGGACTTTGGTGATACGTTTCCAGTACTCTTTCTTGCTTTGTGGGGCTTGTCGATGTCCGTGGTCTTCCGGAACGCTTCTTGTGGACATTCTGAACAGTTCCATCGGCTTCAAACTTATCTCTAATTCGAGTGATGGTAAGTCGCGTTGGTGGATCTGTTTGAAACTCCCTCCTAAACTGTCTTTGCACTTCAACTGCGTTTTCACACTTCCAGTAGCATTTTAAAATGAATTTCCTTTGTTCAAAGCTTAGTCTGACTGCCATTATTAATTCTAATAGGTTTAACTTGGAAAGAAAGAAACATCAATTGAGCTATCAGCTGTTAAAGTGTGTATACATTTTTTTGGGACGCCCTGTATATATATATATATATATATATATATATATAATATATATATATATATATTATATATATATATATATATACTTCTCTTGTAAGCAGTCGAGGAGCGGAGTTTACATATATATATATCTACTGTATATATGATAAAAATAACCATGAAAGAAAATAAACCAATATATAATATATATACTCCTCTTGTAAATGGTTGTGAGGCGGGGCCTAAATATATATATATATACACAGAGTGTTCAAAAGGAAACGCAACGCATTGGAGAATGCATATATCATTGTAACCTAACCGTTTTTATTCTGTTTCGGGTTGCGTTTATTTCTGAACACATATAACCTTGGTTTTGCTTCGCCCGAACTGTTCATTCTGATGAAGGTCAAGCTCGTCACTCCACCTTAGACTTACAGTTTAACGTGGACTCCGAACTACGCCCCACCACGGGCTGTCAGAAATTACGAAGTCCTCGCCCAGACTCAATCTCACGACCTTCCGATCAGCAGCTCAGCGCCTTAATCACTAGGCTAACCAGGGTACCCATTCATTTACCAACCAATTGTTTTTTTTACTGTGTGGAAGGATGAACAGCTGAGTTTTGCTGCGCACCACCTGCCGTCACCGGGTCTCGATATCGGTGCCGATTGATTCGCAGTCAGCAATGCTAACCATTACACCACCGATATATATATATATATATATATATATATATATATATATATCCTAATATGATAACAAGAAGATTTATTTATTTATATATAGTAGAACTAAAAAGGTTTAAATCCTTCCTTCACAGAAGTTAGCTCTCTTTAAAACATAATTATGGGATTTTGGTTTTTCTCCCCCCTCAATTAAGTTCAAACAGGAACACCTGGTATTACCTGACACCTTACTCGTCGACCTCCTGAACCATCTTTAAGGACCTTTTATGGTTTATACCTTTTAATTACAGTGAACTAATCTTCTTTAACGCTTAATTATAGGCTTGCTACCTTGTTCCATCCCATGAATCCTTTGAGACCATACATTTTCTATTTTCGGCTTTACCTGTTTTAAAACACAGGTGTTTCATTTCACACACACAGAATATATATATATATATATATATATATATATATATACACAACGCTTCAAGATTTATAATTTGTCTTTTATATTAAAGAAATATCATCTCAATTACTTATCCATAACGATGATTTAGAGTTAATTTCCAAATATATATATGAGGGTTGTTCAAAAATTAAGTTTACAAAGTGTTTTGAAAAAACTGTTTCATTACAAGGCAAGTAATTATTACGAGTATTTCAACAACAACTTATTACTACTTTTCTACATAATCACCAAACATATTTAAACATTTGTCGTCGCGTGGGACAAGCTTTCCGATGCCAGTCGAGTAAAATGTAGGGTCCTTAGTCTTTAACCAGTTTCGTACGGCCACTTCTGCGTCAGGATCGTTTTGAAATTGTAAGTAACCCGGGACGTTTTCTTCTGATAGCCGTGCGGAGTCGCTGTAAAGTTTCACAATAAGAAGTGGCACTTATTGTTGTCCCTTTTTGCATGAATTCAACATGTAAAACGCCTTTATGGTCCCAAAAAATCGTTGTCATCACCTTACGAATTGGCAGGCTAATATACCAATTTACGCTACATCCCAACCTCGAGCAAATAAGACAAGATACTGCGTGTTTAAAGAAACATCGTGCGTAAACTTGTTCTTGAAAAACAGGTTTTGATTGATGAAAACCACGCTTATGTTAAGATGGTGGGAGAATACTTCAAACGTCTCAGCACTTGTTTTATTCATTTCTAGCATAATATCATCAATCATAATGACAATCACAATCATTCTTTAATGAACCAACGTCATAAATCCCTTTATGGAATAAGACAATATCTTTGTTATCATCAAAATTAGGCTGGTAGGCTGAATAGCACCATATAAAGGTGTGTACAAGTTTTGAGAACAATGCATCTTTATCTTAAATAACTTTAAGCATAAACACTCTTTTACTACACCCTGTGGGACCACTTATAGTATATGTTAATGAACTTGTGAATTTGAATTTTTCCAGAGACTCCAACTTTTGCGTGACATCCTCTTAAGCAATGATTTTACCAAATTTAAAGATTTTTCTAAAAGTCATTTCTTACATTCACTAATCTTCTGTTCTTTTCCAAGATGATGAATGGTGCGCCCAACTAGCAAGAAGTTGTAGAGCTTAATGAGGTTTCAGAATGAACTCGAGATGCTTCACCGGAACCTCCAACTTCATCGGCTGATGGTGGGCGGGATCGTGGGACCAGTCTGGAACCTTCCCTCTCAGCTGTTGGGAGATAGACCCGAGGATCGCAGGAGCTAAGCGTACGTTGGTAGAGGATTCTGGAAAACCCTCCACATCAGGTATTGAGGGCCTCGAACAAAGGCTTCGCAACGTAGTTCGGCGCATCGTCGCATACGCCCTTCAACGCAACAAGGAACGGGAGGCATTTGGATTTGAGCCTAATGATGAGGATGGTGACCTGTTCTGGGTAGTTATACCCTATAGACACCTGGTTGAGAAGGATATTGACTGCATCCTCTCACGTATTGAGAAATCATTGCAGAGTGGTTCAGAATTCAACCTGGCAAATTTCATGATTGATACTGACCACGTGTTTCGTGTTGAGGGCTATGACGCTACACCATACACTTTAAATTTTAACTACTATAAAATTTACAGATAACATATAAACATCGGTCGTAGTTGCGGTTTTATGGCTGCAATTTTAGCGCATATGATGCATTTGGTTAGATACAGTTATAGACCACGCGCGTAAACTTGCTAGATCCTGTGGTCTTAATTTTGACTGTAATATGGGTCCTGAAGGGTAAGTGAAGGTGAAACAACAGATGAAAGTACAAATAGTTGTTTGGTTTGGATAGGCAAAGCAGGACAACATATGTTTTTAAAAGTTGTGTGATAGATCGAACAATACCTTTGCTCATTTTAGGTTTGGCAGGTGCATCCTACTTCCCATTCGTCATATTAGAAGTTTTACGTTAACTATGTCCAAAGCCATAGGTACGGACGTCATCACGATTTGTGTGAGGGGTGCCTTGAGTTTACGAATGATTTGATAAAGCATTTTAAGGACTGTCATGTGGTATGGTGGTATGCGCTCAGTGTAAAAACCCTAGATATGTAAACCGTGTGATAGAAGCTGAGAAGAGAGATTGTAATGAATGCAGACGAATGTGCTTTAATAATGAATGTTTTAATTTGCATAAGATGAATGATACGTGCAGAAAGAAAAATTTGCGAATGTAGAATGTTTCGTACGATGTCTGCTTGGGGACAGTTCAAGCATAGATGCGATGAAAATCATTGTCCTACGTATAATGAGAAGTAGCAGACAGATGGGGTAAAACGTTTGTGTCGTGTGTGTGTGTGTGTGTGTGTGTGTGTGTGTGAGCTCAAACTTGATGATGATTGATTTGGAATCAAAATGAATTGCCTCTTGGAAGGCTTCAGTTGTATTTTATTTACAATTTATGGGCAAAGAATTAAATATGCACAAATTAATCGTACGTATAAAGACATATATAAATGTTCCTAAGCCAGCCAAAATTGCTTTTGAGTTTTGAATTAATAACATACCCTGGTAACCATTAAATAACTGAAATTCCATATGACATCAAAATATTTTTGTGGTGAATGTTGCAAAGTTATCGATTTTTGAAAATTTCTTTTTCAAATATCTTTAATGAGAGTAGTAATAATTTTTACAATGGGGGGGCCTATGCCCCCTATGCACCCCCTTTATGTACGACACTGCATATCGGGACTGGCTTTACGTGGGGTAGGGTGGGAGTCATTATGAAGGTATCCATGTGAAAATGGGGTAATGACTCAAAAAGTTTGGGAATCACTGCCCTAAACCATTTAATTACAAGTCAGTCGTTTATATCTTTTGCCCCGTTTTTTGTTCATTTTAATTTATCTCTTCGTATTTTGGCGTCTCCAGTACATTGCGCCCCGGGCGACCGCCCGGCTAACCGAACCTGTGCAGACCATGCTAACATATCCATATTTTTTATAAACAGATGTTCAGTAAATTACTCTTACTGGGGACCCTTTTGGTCCCCAATTTAGCTGATCTCGAATACCCACGAGTAGAATGTACCCCTGGGGCAGAAGATATTTACAAATTTAATGCCACACTCCTTGATGAATCGGAGACTATCAGCTTCGAAACGTACAGAGGACAGGTGAGAAGAGTACATTTATTAGTGTGAATTATATACAATAAGAAGTACAATTTCTGAAAAAAGTTCGCCCAAAAATTTTAAATTTCTAAAAAATAAAAAAATTACTAATTCTAGGCTTAGGATAATTATGCATTTGCATATGTGCATAATTATTTTTGAGCTAAAGTGCATATTCATAAAGTTTTTGTTTTATAAAGCATATTTTTGGAAAATACCAAGAAATTATAATAAATTCATCTCGCTGTGATATTTAAGTGCCATAATATCCATGAGGCTCAAAATCAGGCTGCTTTGTCGGTTAGCTAGGCCGTGATTGGTTGGTCGGTGGAAGTGATGGGTTCGTGTTCAGCCAAGCCTCGGTGGCCAGTGTATAGACGCACCAGTAGTTACTAGATGGGGGACCTGGATCGAGGCAGCATCGTAATATGCTGATAATTTTTAAATTATCAAGAATGTAATTGATACGTTTGATCCCACTGAGTCTCTAAGCATCAAGAAGGCACCAGATGGGTTGAAGAAGAAGGGCTTACGGGAGGACCTAATTTTCATCCGAGCCAACTTAGCATGTATTTCGTCGGTGATTCTGATGTTAGAGAAGCAAGGACTAACCCTGAAGAGCAGCATCGACCTAGTAGAAGGAGTTGTAGATGTTTTGAGTCACCTTGAAAAGAAGGATTATTTTGAAAAAATCAGTATGGTTCTTTGTAAAAACACAGGTTACAGCCGACTGAAAAAGATCAGTGAGATTTTGCAAAATAAAGCTTTCATCGATGCCACTCTTGAAGAACTTCAACTGTCAGACATAGGAAAGTTACAGAACGAGTGAGTGTTTTCACAGTATAAATGTATTCTTGCTGATAATAGGCGAAAGTTTTCTTTGAATATCTAGTCCACCATATTGTCAAAGTGCAATTCAGGTTTGTAGATTGCTGTGAGTTTTAGTTTGTGTTGATATTATTAATTTTCCCAAACAGTAGCATTAATTAATTTTCACAATATTATTTTGGTTTTGAATATTGCTAAATAAATATTGTATGTATTTAATATATGTAAAAGTTTGCATTGACTAAGTACTGCTTAAGCAAGAAAACTGATTTCATTTGTTTTTTCTGTTTTTTTAGAATTTAAAAACGTACTTGATGTCAGTATTTTGTATTTTGTATTTAATCCTTCAGTAGGAATGCTACTTACAGCGATATCCTGCCTGGAAAAGAGTAAATTTACTTAGGAAAAGTATCGGAAAGTTATTATTTTAAAGTGCATATTTAAGTGCATAATTCCTAAATTTTGGTTGCATATTTGCATGCATATTTAACCATTTGGTGCTTTCCCGTTAACGGGAATACCCAACCGCCCACCATCATCTGGACTCGTATCTTGCGGAATTCATGTGGCGACAACGTACCGAAAGCAGCGACGTTTTTTCTGCGATTTTAGATGACATAAAGACATTTTGGCCCTCTACTAACTGATTATCGCTTACATATTAACTAATTTCATTTAAATGATTAATAAATTCGGTACTTACGTATTATCGGGACTGCCAAACTGTTCATGATGTATTTTTGCTCCCGTCATTTTCGTTTAAACTAACGAAAATATCAGAACTTAACCTAACCAATTATCAAAGGCGTACAGTTGACCTAACCGGGCATTAAATTAACCTAACTGGGCATTCAGTTAACCTAACCGGGCATTTTCCGTTATAGTAACCTGTTAGGTTAATTCAATGCCCGGTTAGATGAATTGAATGCCCGGTTAGGTCAACTGTACGCCCTTGATGATTGGTTAGGTTAAGTTGTGATATTTTCGTTAGTTTAAATAAAAATGACGAGAGCAAAAATACATCACAAACAGTTTGGTGGCGGGCGGTTGGGTATTCCCGTTAACAGGAAAGCACCAACCATTTTTAAACGCATAATTATCCTAAGCCTACTAATTAGTAACGCTTTGTTTTTGTTTTTTTATATTTTATTTTGTTACAAAAAATAATAAAATATTCGAAAACAAACGAAATGTTACCAATTAGTAATTTTTATGCTCTTTAAAAATTGTTTTAAGCGAACTTTTTTCTGAAACTGTACACTACACATACTATATGTACTGTAGAGTACATATAGTATGCGTAATTAAATATAATAATTACTATAAATTAGTGAGATATTCTTGAACTGGTCAGTCTTAATATATTTAGAAACATCTTACCAGTGGCGAGTATTGTTGATATATCATATAATGCACTGAGTAACATCTTACCTCTGGCAGGTACTGTTGATATACAACACAGCAACTTATTGAGGGATTACCACCCAATCCTACAAACAAATAAATGCACTAGCTGAACATTACGAGGGGAAAGGCTTAGTAATTGTTGGGTTTCCATCAAATGAATTTGGAATGGTTAGTGTTCAGTATAAGATGGTAAGTAATTTTGCGTATTCCGCGTGAGTATGCGGGTACTCAGTGAAGAGAGAAAATTACATACCCCTTCGATGGGTATAGGCAGTGGTGTAGACAGTGTAGTGCTGTGGGAACGCGTGGGAACGGCGTTCCCTTACTTTTTTTGGTAGACGGAACGGCGTTCCCTCACTATTTCAAATAAATCCGAACTTACAAATCTCTAACGTCATGAAATTTTAATTCCCACCCCTAGAAGAAATATGAGAAAGAATCATTAACTGCTTCATTTCTTTTAGCTTCGACTGAGGCAATGCTAGCCTATAAAGATCTGGTGAAACAGTCACCACGGCGTACCAGTTGTTCACTTTTTTTAGTTAATCATTCCAGTTGTTAGCTATTTTTATTGATCGTACTGGATGTCGTTTATCTAATGACACTGGAAATACTGCATCTTCAACCTTGGAATATATCCTAATATCCAGTGCATATGACCTCAAAATATCCCTGAAATTGGTCAGATTTCAAAAGATATCCCGGGGGGCTTACACTCCGCCGCCGCCGCCGCCGCGCCGCCCCCTTACAGTGCCCCCGGACCCCCAGCTGTATGGGCTCGCCGCGCTCGCCATTGTCCCCCCCGCATCTGAGTAACACTTTCAAAATGCGTTCCCTCACTTCTTTATTTAGCACGACGACACCACTGGGTATAGGAAAGAGCATGACATAGCTAATCGTCATATCTCGTTATATTAGAGAAGGTTTCAGAAAAACAAACTGAAGATCTAAATCTCTTTGAAACATTTCAATTAACTGCCCCAAAAAAATGAAGAAAAAATTGTTTAATTTTGATGTTTCATTCACACTTGTTTAACTTATTTAACTCACTGCGTGTTAATTTAGTGACATTCAAGAAATGGATGTACACGATGAGAGAGAGAGAGAGAGAGAGAATGTTTCTGAACTCATACTTGGAGTCCTGAAAGTGAAAGAGAATTGCATGAAATGTTTCCAAAATATAGAAATTTGAAATAATTTGTTTTTATCTTAGACTCTTGGTCAGAATAGACAATAATAATTAAGTAATTATTTCTCTTTGTCATTCGCGGTCCAAGAGTGAGAATTTTCGAAACGAGAATTACAGATTGTAACCTATAACTTAACTTAGCCTAACCTAATTTTAACCTAACCTAACCTTAATCTAATCTAACCTAATATAATTAAACTGACCCATACCTAAACTGGAAAATCCACGATGAGAACCATAAAATAGGATGATAACCATTTAAGGTGTAACTCTTATTTCTCTACTAAATTAAACTTTATCCTACAGCAAGAACCAGGTTATGGATACGACGAGATCTTGAACGGGGTGAAGTACATCCGTCCAGGGGGAGGTTTCGAGCCCAAGTTGATTTACTTCAGAAAGATCAACACCAATGGAGAAAAGGAATCAGAAATTTATACATTCCTCAAGGTACACGAAATCTTTATATATATATATATATATATATATATATATAATTCAGAGCTGGGCACTTGCGGCATATTTTGCGGTACTGCGGTACTGCGGTACTACCAAACTACCAAACCGGGACCGCATAACGCAGTACCGCAAATGATCGCTGAAAGTACCGCAGTACCGCTACCGCATTCAAATTTCCGCGTACCGGTTTGGTACCGGTTTGGTAGTTTGGTAGTACCGCAGTACCGCAGTACCGCAAAATATGCCGCAATTGCCCAGCTCTGCTGATATATATATATATATATATATATCAGGGTCGGCAAAAAAAAAAGGGAGATCTCGAACTTTGGCTGTAAAATCCAAAGTTATGGTCAGATTTCAATATTTTTTTCACACCCCACAACTAAGTAAATTTCCTATACGGTGAGCGGATTTCAAAGAAAACTAATGAAAATTACGTATTTATTGAACATTTCATTATGCCACTGGAAATTTACACTACTATTGCATTGTATGTGCAGATAAAAAGTTACAAAGTACTCACATATGGTGTTTTTATTGGTGCTACGTTGATGTTAAAAAAAAAATGCTCAATATGTTTATCACGAACTTCTACAACCTTTTTCAGTCTAGGACGGAACTCACCTATGGCTTTAATAATTTGTTCTTGTGGTAGCTCATCCCATTTTTCCAGAAGAAGCTGTCGTAAATGAGCGACATTTCTTACTTTGACCTGATAAATTCTCTGTGACAAATTTTCCCAAAGGCCGTAATCGACAGGATTTAAATCAGTACTGTTTGGTGGCCAAATTTAATATCGCTACCTGGTATTCTTTTGATATCTCCCGTTTTATCGATTTTCTTGAGAAGCTTGTCCAAACCTCCTGCAGTTGGCTTACGTTAATTAAAATCGCTTTAATTATCAACTTGAACCTATGATTAGCAAGATTTTTCTGGAATATTCGCCATAAATCCAATTTCTCAGCTAAAATGCTAAAAGATACCATACAAACCATAAAATTACCTAGTACTAACATACTAAAATTTCATGGTTCTATATATCGTATTTGCCGAGACATGAAGGATTTAAAAGGTTTCCTGTTTTTTTGCCGACCCGACAATGCAATAATTGTGTAAATGGAGAATTTCCAGTGGCATAAAGAAATGTTCAAGAAATCCGTAATTTTCATTAGTTTTCTTTGAAATCCGCTCACCGTATAGGAAATTTACTTAGTTGTGGGGTGTGAAAAAAATATTGAAATCTGACCATAACTTTGGATTTTACAGCCAAAGTTCGAGATCTCTCTTCTTTTTTTTGCCGACCCGATATATATATATATATATACAGGGTGTCCCATAAGTCCGGCATCATAGGAGAAATTCATATTTTTCTATTTCTACAAACCATAATTCGGGATGCCAATTTCCCGTCCACCATTCTGTTCTTCTGTTCAGTGACGAGGCTGTTTTTATGGAAATGGTGAGGTAAATCGACAGAACACCCGCTACTGGTCTCAAAACAACCCTCACTGGTATACCTCTTCAAAGGAACAAGGTGCATCTCGGGTGATGGTATGGTGTGGCATTTGGAAGGATCGCATCATAGGCCCCCTCTTTTTCGATGAACATGTCACTGGAGGCACCTACCTACGTATGCTCAAGGAAGAAGCATTTCCCAGTGTCTTGAACGAAGAAGGAAATTTCCCAACATGGTTCCAGCAAGACGGCGCTCCTGCACATTACAGCACCTAAGTAAGGGAATACCTGTACCAACAATTCCCTGGTCATTGGATAGGACGTCGAGGGCCTGTGGAATGGTCAGCTAGAAGCCCGGATCTCACGCCACTAGATTTTTATTTCTGGGGCCACTTGAAAGCGCTGGTATACACAGAGAAAATTAGGAGTGTTGAACATTTGCGGCAGCGCATTATTGGGGCATGTAAAACCATTACTCCTGACATCATTCACCGTGTGCTTGCTGACTGGGTATCACGTCTGAATTTGTGTATCGAAAACAATGGTGGACATACTGAGCACGTTCTGTAAATAAAAGCTTTTGTTTTGCCTTTTTTTATTATTTTTCCTATGATGCCGGACTTATGGGACACCCTGTATATATATATATATATATATATATATATATAGTATTTTCTCGCAACGTAAATTAATAATTTCTAGTAAATTTATTGAAAATAAGCCTTTCACATGGAAGCGTTTCAACTCATTTAGATGTGCCGATGTCGAAGAGTTTTTAGGGAAACCCTAGAAATGAAGAATTTAAAACACTTCAACCGTGGGAGTTATTCACCATTAAAAACCAGTCATTTGGAGATTCTTTCACTGCAAAAACACTTTTCGCAATTCACTTTTATACAACTTTCCAGTGTATCTTTTTTTAAAGGTTGTACACGAGGAAAAGACTTTGTAGTTAAAAAGTTCCTCAAGTGATTAGGTCTCCGGTTAAACTCATATAGGTAAAGTTACTTATGAAATGTTTTCTGTATACAAACTTCCCATTCAAATATAAAAATAAGAGAACGTAGTAAGTGCGTCTTTACCAATTCTATACGTGTATATTTAGTTAATGATTAAAAAATATCTTCATAATTTTTCATATGTGTACACTTATAGACACTATAAACAGTGAAGTTCCTAAACTATTGAAGTCGAAGTATTTAAATGAGTTTTGTGTAGATTATTTTAACGTTCCAAGTAGTAAAGGGTTCCCATTGACCGTATACGTTCCCTGTTTTGTATAATTTTTTTGTATATGATAAAAAAAGAGTAAGTTCCCGGTTAGCGTCTTTGCGGTCTTCAATTTGGAACCTAATTCTTAAAGGAACCTTTCCTTTACCTATTTTGACACGTAATAAGGAACCAAACAGTTTAAAATTTTCACGTCATACGTCACTTTATTGCTTACAGTGTGCTTGTGTAATTATATACAGTTATGCCTTATCTGTGGTGATGCTCAACTGCGTGTAATATTCTGTATGTAGAGTATATAATATGTGTATCTCATGTTTGGTACAAAGCGTATCTTTATTCTTACAGTCTACCTGCCCTCACGTTTCTGACACATTTAAGAATAGGCTGTTCTACTCCCCTCAAAGGGTGGGAGATGTACGCTGGAACTTTGAGAAGTTTCTCGTTGGAAGGGACGGAAAAGCGTATTTCAGATACAACTCTAACACGACGCATCCCAGTGATCTGATGCCAGACATTGATCACCTACTGAGCCAGTCTCCTAATCGTAAATGACAAACATCAAACAAATACTAAATCAGATATTTCATAATTGGATGATCTTAACAGTTACTATTAGTATGACTATCAACATTACTATTACTTTTACTATTATTTATTATTAACGAAATATGAACTATACGTGACGTGTATCGAATCACATACATGAATAATGTATCTCAAACCACAGGAGGATACATTAGGATAACTCATTTATTATGAAAGTATTTTAAGTGCATTTTTAACTTTAATAATACTTGAGTGGAATCGATTTTTGTTACTTTTATTTTTCACTATTTTTATCAGTTAATAAATCCAAAATTAAAAAGTAGAATATGTTTACAAAATTTTAATTTTCCTTTATTATATATATATATATATATAATATATAATTTTTTTTTTTTTTTATAGTCCAGTTAGTTATAAGTAAACGGGAGACCGTCGTCTGCTTTCCAGATTATGTAGCGACCCGTGGTTCAACAACGTAAATATAATTATAAAATGGCTTAATACCTTTTTACTTTATGATATTTTATTTTTAATTTAAAATATTTTTACATCGACTACAAATGTTTCAACATTTAGAAACAAATGTTAAGATGAATAAACTGTGACCTAATAAACATCTGTATGATTCAGTGATATATAAGCACGCATAAAATTATGGAAAGGCTAATAAAGGTACTAAATTTAACATGGCGTAAACATTTGTTTAATCGAGTTAAAATATTCTTAGATACGAAAATGGTTCATTTTACTCTCAGCAATTATAGATTTAGGTGGTTTGCCGAGTCTCAAACGGTGACGCGCGGTGGAAATCGAACGGAAGCCTTCACGGTCTGCGACCAATCTTCATCTACTCGAACCACGAGAGTTTTTATCCTAAAATCCTTTGATTTAAGTTAGGTTAGGTTATCTTATACCTGGTTAAGTTACGCTGTGGGCTAGGTACGATACTTTAAGTTAGATTAAAATGGACGCAAAAAATAGCAGTGATACAGAACCTGTACTTATTTCATCGACATGAAAGACCTTCGATAAAATGTTTTGTCGATAAAATGTCGAAGATATGGAAAGAAGACGAGGTTAATGATTTGGAGAGAAGGAGATTCTTCTCGATGAGGTTGGCCGTTTCACAGTTCTTAAGGAAAACGTATACGCGTATTAGAAGTTGGCGGCTTTGTAAAAGAATAGTTTTACTTTTATATATGTTCAGCTTTTAGAGCTCCTTTTTTATATCTTTTAAACATATATGACTTGACAATATATCTAAATTACACATTTTTCTGAGTAATGTTTGAAAAAATTGGCACCGTGCGAGGCCACCTTAAAAAACGAAATGCGTTATAAACAGTGCGTAGTACAGACATACCATATTTTTTCCAGAAAGTAGAGGAGCATATCTCCAATCTCCTGAGGTCATAATATGAGGAATTCTGCTGGTTCGGATAAAATCCATAGATTATATTTGGGACAACATTCCAAAGAAGTTTCATGAAGATCCTATGAAAAGCGAAGCCATTTGTGGTTACATAAAGGTTACTCTGTACTAAAGTAAAAATGTTTGAAGTCTTTTGTTTAAACTTCCTTTAATTTTCTTCTTATGGAACTGTTTATCAATGTAGACAGGTTTTTAGTTTTTCCATTTGTTGATGGGTGGTTCGGTGTAGAATTTTTTTATTTAATTTCATTTAATTGCGGGAAATTTTAGTTCTTTTGAAGTTGGTTTGAACCATTATCACCAACAACAATCTTAGGTAATCCATAAGTTGAAAACATTGCTCTTAAGGTTTCATTGGTATAACTGCATGGAAGTTGTACTATTCATAGGTATCACTTAAATACATTTAGAGTAAGCATCAATGACTAGTATTAATTAACTTATTTGAAAGAGTCCAGCAAAATCTAAATCCTTTTCTATGGCTTATTTGGCTCCTCTCCTGGACGAAGTGGTGCAGAAGGTTGTTTTGGATGATCCACTGGTCAACTAAGAACTCAATTTGCCTAACAATTTGAGACCACCAAACCTACAACTTCTATAGTGATTTAGTTTTAATTATATCTTGGTGAGAAATGTAAAGTTCATCAAGGATTCTCATGTGGAATTTCTGAGAAATAATTACTCTACGACTCTAAAGCAAACAGTTTTCTTCAACTGTTATTTCAGTTTTTTTTAGGTTTGAAAATTGGCAAATCTTCTTCTAAATGGAATAGAACTTTGGACAATACTGGCTCAATTCTAGTTCCATTCTGAATATCTTGCACAGTTAATGACAATATTTCAACGAATCATTGTAAAATGTTGCAATCTGGCTGCGGAAAAAAGTTATCCTACTTTCAGATTTAAAATAGTTAACAATTGCTTGTGATCCGTAGTGAGGATAAATTTGTATTCATAGAAGTTCTGATGAAAATGCTTTATTCCATACAGGTATGACTAATTATATATATATATATATATATATATATATACAGGGTGTCCCAGAATTAACTATCTATTTCAATGAAATCGGACAAATTTTTTAAAAACACACTTTTATTTATGTTTATCATGTTTAATATGTGTTAAAAATGTATAAATTTCTAAATTTTTTTCATAATTTTATTTTCATAATTTTTTCATTATCTGGTCCAATGAAAGACCGTCTGAAGTCATAGAATGGCAAAGAGACTCTCCAAAAGTCAACGTGTGGCTTGGAATGACCAAATCCAAAATTTATGGTGCTCCATCTTGTTGAAACACAACATTATCAAGAATGCCATCATCAAGAAGCTGTGGTTCGAGAAACTGCTGAAGCATATCAAGGTAGACGGTACCTGTTACAGTTGCTTCCGCAAAGAAGAATGGGCCATAAATTTTGGATTTGGTCATTCCAAGCCACACGTTAACTTTTGGAGAGTCTCTTTGCCATTCTATGACTTCAGACGGTCTTTCATTGGACCAGATAATGAAAAAATTATGAAAATAAAATTATGAAAAAAATTTAGAAATTTATACATTTTTAACACATATTAAACATGATAAACATAAATAAAAGTGTGTTTTTAAAAAATTTGTCCGATTTCATTGAAATAGATAGTTAATTCTGGGACACCCTGTATATGAATGCGCCTCGGTGGTGTAGTGGTTAGCGTCGCTGACTACGAATCCATCGGCCCCGGGTTCGAGACCCGGTGACTGCAGCCGGCGCGCAGCAAAACCCAGCTGTTCATCCTTCCACACAATAAAGAAAGTGGTTGGTAGGTAAATGGGTACCCTGGGTGGCCTAGACGCTGAGCTGCTGGTGGGGCGTGGTTCGGATTCCACGTTAAACTGTAGGTCTAAGGTGGAGTGGAAAGCTTGACTTTCGTCAGAATGAACAATTCGGGCGGAAGCTAACCAAAGGCTATATACACTGCTGTCCAAAAGTTTTAGAGAGTTTATTTTTTCATTGTGAAGCATAAGGAAACTAAAACTTTGTATTCAATGCAAATACGCTTTTAATGAAATGAAAATCCAGTTCAAATAACAATATTATATAGAATATACCTTGATATAAACTATATATCAACCTTTAATTTACACTGATTAGAATCTTCAAAACATTGTGATCACGACAATTCAAAGCAAACTGTACATAAGCAACTAAAATTAAATATTGTAGTAGCTAATCCCTCCCATTTAACATTCAAATATAATTGATGAAACATTGTAATGTTTTCATTGTTACTAAAAATTTTCCCCCTCTCTGCAGATCCATTAACCTGCAGGTTACTTTTTGTACTGCAAAATAAAAATCTACTAGGATCAACGCTTTGGTTTAAACAAAATGGCTAAAATTTCAGTTGAAGACTGCCATAGAATTGTGTTTTTGTATAAAGAAGGAAAAATGGAGTGAAATAGCTCGCATCACTCGATTTTCAAGGCGTGGTATCCGAAGCATTATCAAGAAGTACAGTACAGAGAAACATCTTCTGTAGTTGATAAACCCAGGACTGGAAAATCCAAAAGCTGTCTAACAAGAATGAGCAATACCTGAGTATATTATCTTTAAGGAATAAAAAGAAAAATGTTGAATTTGTAACAGAACTGACAGAAGGCGCGGGTGTCGTCGTCCATCTGTCAACAGTACGAAGGTCACTTTTGAAATCAAGACTTAAAGGATGTGTTACAGTAAGAAAACTTCTATTAAGAAAGGGGAACAAAGCTAAAAGGTTAAAATATGCGCAAGAACACAGAAATTGAACTATGGAATAATGGTCCAAGGTGCTTTGGACGGACGAATCGAACTTTCATTTATTTGGGTGCAATCGAAGACAATATGTGAGACGACGAACAACTGAAACTTATAAAGATCCTTGACTGAAGACAACAATTAAACATAGGGGAGGTTCAATTAAAGTTTGGGGGTGCATCTCCTCAAGTGGTGTTGGAAAATTTAATTCACCTTGCAGGGCTTATTGGTCCAAACTTTATCTTACAACAAGAAAATGACCCAAAGCGCAAAGCTACACAGCTGGAATAATTAAAACCTCCTCGCGAACGAGGAAGCTGGAGTTCTTCAACGCATGGTATGGCCCCTTCAAAGCCCAGGTCTCAATATCATTAAAGCCGTATGGAACTATTTTGATAAAGAAAAATTGAAAAAGAATCCCAGCAACTTAGATGATCCGTGGAAGATCTAGGAAGAAGTGTGAAACATAAGAGTTTATAACGAAATTAATGAAAGTGTCCCTGGAAGAATTTCAGCGGTTTTAAAAGAGAGTGGACACACACACACTATTATTTTATATGGAGATACATTCTGTATAAATAGGTTATTTCCATTGGCTTTTTATTTCATTAAAAGTGTATTTGCATTGAATGCAAAGTTTTAGTTTCCTTATTCTAAGACTTGCACAGTAGTAGTAGTAGTAGTAGTAGTAGTAGTATATATATATATTATATATATATATATGCGAATGAATATATGGACTTGTTCAATTACAGATAAAAAAGCGAATATCTTACGTGGAGGTGTTGTTAATACATAGGTTCCTTAAATAACTGCTAATCAAAATTTGTCAAAGAATTTCCTTGTTTAAATAATAATAATAATAATAATAATAATAATAATAATAATAATTTCTAAGTTATTTGAAGTAATAACAAAAATAATAGAAATTCTGTCGGAGGTAGTTGCATTTTTATAAAAGCGTATAGCCTAAATTAAGATTTGTACCAGGGCAGGTATCTCGACAATAACAACTGCAAAAAAAATCATTAGAACAATAATAATAACAATGGCAATTATTATAACAAAACAAAATTGTTATCAGTTCTTGTAAAATTCGCATAATTGTTCCTTAAAGAATTATTTACATCATAACGATGTAACATATTTCATCACAGCGGAACAATGAAACATATTACATCGTATAAAATGTAAAATTTTTCATCGTGGTAAAATATCTAGTCTCTGTGTAAAGATGTAACAACTGCTGCTAATTCTTATTTAAATATAAATAGCATATAAAGGGCAAAAAGTTTTCAAAAGTATCAAGAAATGTCATCTTAACTCCTATATTTAAATTTACTTTTAAATATATCGTAATATCTTTCCTAAAGGTTCATCTGCTTTTTTCCATCGTTGATAAGTATTTGAAAGCATTTCGAGGTGTTTTTGCCTAGTTTGCAGTGATAATAGGTTGTTGGTGATATTCTGGTGAGAACTACTAGTACATGGGAAACTAGGATATGACAAGCTCGTTTTGAAATCTGAAATCGGTGGATATGCAAAAATTTATATTGTCTTCTTTTATCTCAAGAAGTTAGATAAGAATATCAGTGTTATGTATAAGTGTCGAGGAATAACCCGATCTGTTCAGGACACCAAAATGGAATTGCATAAACTCAACCCCAAATAAACTCGAAGCACGAATAACTTTAATCTACAGTAACAGCGTAATACGCAGCAAAAGGTACTTAATTTGGACATGAGTTAAGTGCGCACGAAGAGAGAGAGAGCTTCAACGAAAAATGTAATTATTTCATTACTGGTAATAGTTAAGAGGAAATTTTCTATTTGAAATTTAGAATATTTTTAAATATATGAAATTTGTATAAACAAACTGTTCTACACTGATAAAGGTTAAATAATATACAAGCAAAATATCCACCTTCTATTAAATCATTTTGGAATAACATATATATATATACACACACACACACACACACACACACACACACAGGTCCGAAGCCGGAGCTGAGCTTTCCGTAGTGGAGGGGAGCGCAGCAGTTGCTGCAGCGAATCTGGAGAAGAGCTGGAACAAGGGTATCTGGAACGGAGCCAAACTTTTGGAGCCCGCTCCGAAATGTTTGCGCTTCTAAATCCTTTGCCCTTTTAACTACATAATTATGTTGCAGAAGTATCATTTTAATTTAGTAAACTCACATCAAAGAAAAAGGGTAACTATTGTATTTTTAGCCAAAATCCAAAACATAAACCTCAAGTGGCAACTTTGAGCGTCTACTTTCAAGGCATTAACACGTCTGTTTAATGTAATACAATTTAGAATGGTCCCCTAAGATAACTTTTATGTAATACACAGACCTAATGTGCATGGAATCCGAGACGTAAATGCAAAGAGGTTTTTGCATATATTGAGGTTCTGAATGTAGCTGTCTAGGTTAGCTTTAAACCCTAGACCTGTCCCAAAGCTGGGTCCTATCCGCTTAGCAGATAGCTGGTGAGGGAAGCTATATTTTGGGGGCCTCTTTACTAGTGACCCTTTGCTCACGTTGGGCTTCCGACATGAAAAAGAAAAACTTTAGTATTTGCCATTTACCATTACTTATTCGGACTATAGTGGATTTAATTATCCCAGAAGAGTTCCTTGTTCTGTGCACATTAGGTTTGTGTATTACGTAAAAGTTATCTCAGAGGACCATTCTGGGTTGTATTATATATATATATATATATATATATATATATATATATATATGCCTGCTCCGGATCCGGAGCAGGCATTCCTGGAGCTTAGATGAGCCGGAGCAGATCCCGCTGAAGCTGGACAAAAAATAAAACCCTGGCTGGAACGGAGCAGAACTGGAGCAGCAACAGCCGGAGCGGAGCGCAGTAAAGCCAAGAAAGTCGGAACATTGCCAACCCTAATATATATATATATATACATTTTGCAAAGCAAGATACCTATATAATGTTTCTATAGGCATATAAAATGATAAATGATATTTCACAGTGCTTAAGTTCGGTACAATAAAACTATTTTAACCTTTTTGACCTTCGGAAAACCATCAAATTACTCTCAAAATAGCTTTCCTTTGCATTATTTCGTAAATACTTTTCCGATTCGGGATCATGGACCATTGTTCTTTCCATCATTTTAGAGATGATGTAACTGTTGGGTCGGTTATTAACGTGTGCCAGTCCTCCTTGATCAGGATGTGCCCAAGACAGGATGATTCCTACGAGAAAAATGAGAATAAATGAAAATTTATGAGGAAATAGAATAAAATAATCAGTCCATTTTCATAAAATTGTCTTTACTTCCACTCCGTGCAAATGTTTGCAGCCAGAGTTCATAAGCCACTGAAAGAAATAACCCCTCAAGATACATGGATTGCTGACCTTCGTCTGCGTGTTTAACTAAATTGTCGATGAAGATGTCTTCAAATTGCGAGGGAATGTGTTCTCCGACCTCCAAACTCATCACCCAATCAAACATCTTTCCGAGGTCGAAAGGACGAGACAAATCAATCGACTTCACAAAGTTTCCAGTCAACTTCTCGATGTTTAAACTTCCGTCGTAACCTTTGAAGAACAAAACATCACATACAATAATTGACATACATACAATTATTGAAGTTTATGGAAGTTGTCTGCATGTTTGCCAAACATTGTGAATGTCGGTATCGCAGCCATGAAATTTACAGAGCTTTGACTCAATTTCTGAACTGAACTCAAATGAAATCCGAAACGAATCGCTGTTCTTAATTTAAAATTCACTATTTTTGGGAGAAGCGTTACTTAAATGAATACAGTAGGTAGTTTTTAATAATAATTAGTCGGAAAACCAGAAACTGGTACAGGGCTCAGGCCAACTAATGCGCCCCATTGCTCTAACGCCTGTATTATTATTATTTAATAAACAATTTCAAATTCCTTCTGATAAGTTGTACTTCCTTTATTATTGCGTTCATAAATTCATAAACGTTTTGAGAGATTTTAGTTCACAACCCCTTCATATCTTAAGATTTCTAATATGTTCTCAAAAAGGTAAACTTTGACATTTATGATAGAAATACTTTTTGGTTATTTTTATCGGATAAACACGTCTTTCCAAGAACTTAAAAATATAATAAATTAGATTGCAAAGTTTTTAGTTTTAATTTTAGAAAAACTTACGGGAGAGAGTGTAAACAAATTGGTCATACAAGTATAATAGCTAAAGTGTAAACACTCTTTAGAAACATTTGCTATAAGAGTTTTTCTTTTGAAAATCATCATGTAAAAAATTTCGTACCTTCCCAAGACCGAATTAGCCTTGATTTTTTAAGTAATCCCTCCTGTTTCATACCAAACAAGAGGTACTTTTCGTAAGTATTATAGTCAAGGACATTCGCTTTCAAAATGGTTGTAAAATTTCGTAGGAAACACCTTCCATACTGACCCAAACCGGCCCCAAAATCGACAATCGTTGTTCGTCCAATCATGTTCTCAATTGCGGCGCATAACTATACAATGAAATTGAAAAGAAGAAAAGTTATGGAAAAGTAACGTATAATATATACATTTTGTCTGTAAATTTATTTCCCACTTTTGCGGAGAGATTTCAACAATTTTGGTACCTAAAACTTTCCAGTCATAAATGGGACGCAGATTTTACTGGGATGCTACAGAGCAGTGTTTCTCAGCCAGATTTTCCCCACGACCACCGTGTCAGGGTCTTGGGTCAGCACGACCCATTATCATCCTACAGGTGTAAACAAATTCACGAAGCGGATTTTTTTTTAGCTCACAAATCATTACTACAGGGATAAACAACCTACGACCGGGGGGTCGCGACCCACCGTTTGAGAAATACTGATATAGAGTTTTTGAATTTCATTGCGGTCAAAATTCTGACGCCAACAATCGTGTTTTCCGAGAGAAACCTGCAATTTTGAATTGTTTTTTGATTATGATTTTGCGAAAAGAAAGATTTGTTGAAATTATTAATGCAAACACATGCGAATATAAAAATGTAATTAATTATATTCAAATAATTGTTTAGTTAAAAATGATTCACAATAAATATTAAATACAAAATGTTTTAGGGTTTTAGCAAAAAATACATTTAGTTCTAGATTTACAACTGTTTGAAGGAGTTGATATACTATAAGAATCAACATTAGAAAACGTTGTTAGAAAATCTACAAGTGAAAGAGTCAGTGTTACCCCAACACGGTATCACAGTTAAGGTGATTTATGCAGTAATAATCGTAAAGAGTTTTTTACTGTACTGTTATTGCTGTAATCAATAAATTACTGTGTTAGTTTAAGTTGTTTACATTTTGATCTACAACCCCTGGGCCAATAGCGTGTTGAAACTCTCTCTCTCTCTCTCTCTCTCTCTCTCTCTCTCTCTCTCTCTCTCTCTCTCTCTCTCCTCTCTCTCTCTCTCTCTCTCGTCACTTTGTAAGGAGTAAACATGGTCGACAATATTCTCTTCAATTTAGGTTGGCTACTAAGTTAAAAAGAAGCGATTGTTTGGATAAGCATAGGATAACAAGTCCATGTATTTAGTGGTTGGTAATCTCGGCGTCATTAATAAAGAGACCACGTTTTGTTTGTTTTTGTAGCTGATGAGAAGTTTGGTAAGATGAGCATTTGAGTTCCCAAATTAGGCAGGTTAAACTAACTTGTACAATGTACATAGGCTAGGCAGTGCATCAGTTAGAAATATATCCATTTCTCATTTTCCACGGGTTGGACACGACGCTTAAACTCAAAACCAAAGACACTCAAATTAATTACACACACACAAGGATACACAGGGATCACCAACTCTATCCAACGTTGTCTTCCATAAAAAGGTTAGGGAAATACCTCTAGCGTACGTCAGACGAAACCAATGTAAACATTGGTTTACGGTGGTGAATCATAGATCATTGGTGATCTATTTGTGTGGTGCGTAAAAAATTACGCACCACACAAATGCTTCGACGATAATCACGTTGACGACCACTGATGACGATAAACACGTTGACGACCACTAATGGCAGCTGACAGTAACTCGGACATAATACTAATTTTCTACCATGTAATTTGTGTTTGTGAAATTTTATTCTGTAAACGTAATTAAGAGCATAGTACCTTTGGATCCATCACATAGTTTCCCCCAACGAGCGGATTATTGCTTGAAGTACAGAAACTCCCCCGAGAAAGAACATCTTGGAAGAGACACAAAGAAACCTCATTATCACGAAGACGTTTCTCTTGTAAAGAATCCTCATTACGATTCTATAATTATTATTATTATTATTTATTATTATTATTATTATTATTATTAGTTTATACTTTGAATTAATATCCTTGAATATTCACCTTAACATCTTTACTGACCATGTTCTTTTCCTTGTCCAGATATATTCTGACGATCATAAAACACATAACCAACAAAATGGCGACTGTTGATCTCGTTTTCTGAAATTATTTTAATAATTAATGAAATATTTAAAAATTGAATAGAACAAAATGTGACCGTGGCCTTCAACGCAGTTTATTTACTTGATAACTTGAGACTAAATTTGAAACAATTTAATGCCATGCCAATTTTGTCAGTGCCAAACTTGAGCTTTCTTCTTTGAATTATAGGCAAACAATTCTCTTCGGCAAATCTGTATTTCTAAGACACATACAATAGTTATAAAACAAGTAGCGGGAGTCGAACCCAGGACCTTGACAGTTCGAATCTAATTTCCATTCATAATCTCTTTATGTAGATAACTTAAAATTTCAAAAAATGTAATAAATTTAAGGGACATTTCTATAAATTATATGAGTCATAAAAAATTACTGACCACTTACCTTATTGGAAGTTCTTCTGCATACATTCCCCACATTTTTAAACATGTTTAATATAACAAAAATAATAACTAATAAATAATTATTTCTTCATTTTATAAATAATTCTATCGGTTAAAAAATTTCGTATATCTTATTTTAAGTCATTATAAGCACTGTGATGATCCCAAGCTTTTGTAAATGAAGTTAATGTACAGTATATCAGTGTATATAAGTTTATGAATTAATTAATTTAGAATAATTGGAGAATGATTGAAGGTAGAGGAGTTGCTTCAGTTTTTGCCAGCGCTCGTAGCTCATTGGCTAACAAACACCATTTCAGTATAAACGAAGTAGAGACATTGCGATCGGGGATTTCGAATCCCGATGATGCTGGCTAATAATAATCCAGGCGTTAGCGCAATGGGTCGCATTTGTCTGGCTAAAGCGACGTACCAGTTTCTGCCCCTCACCACGGATTATTATAACTTCAGTCTGTTAATTCTAAAATCTCTGTTGACTCAATAATCAGATTATTTAATCTGGTGTATTATAAATTATTGTAAAAGTCAGCAATTTTAGTCGATGTACGAGCAATTTTCATGTATTTAATTGGAAAAAGAGTAAATAATATGGGATATTAACTTACTGCATTACAACACTGAGTTAGGCTAACAAACGCGGAAAAGACTGATGACGTTGGAAAACCAGGAAAAATGTATGTTTTAAATAAAGGAAAAGATAAATATAAACCAGGAAAAAACCTCTCCAAAAAGTTTTTTTTGGTAAATTCTACGTTTCACGAAAATCAGTTCTTTGAAACTTGTTATACAGATCTGATTGGTCGAAATTTGTCACGCGGGGAGCCAAGGGCAAATGTCCACAAAAACGCCTCCCCCCCCACCCCACCAATAGAGGAAGAAAAGAGAGCCAGAATCAAGGTTCAAGGTTATCGAGATACCTGGACACTCTGCGTTTGAAAGATTGAAGGTCATAGACAGGGGTAAAGATGGACTGAGGAAGATTGTTCCAGAGTTGACCGGTTGAGTAGATGAAAGATTGATAATACCGATTAACCCTTGCATTAGAGCAGAGCTTTCGAAACTGGTGTGTCGCGACACATTAGTGTTTTTTGTATTTTGAAAATTTCGATTTTTCTATCAACAAAATCGGCTACAAGATAAACCACCTACTGAAAAATTATCTGATATTTGATATTTGATAACAAAAATTAATTAATGTGTCGTGAAAATTGTTATGCTTAAATAGTTTGTCGCCAACGTTAAAAGTTTGGAAAGCTCTGCATTAGAGAGTTGAACAGAAAAGGAATTAGAAAGTGTACAAAGTCTGGTACTGGATGCTCTCCTTAAAGGAGGAGGAATGCAGTTAGAGAATTCAGAAGAGTAGTGTCCGTTATAATAGCGATAGTAAAGAGAAAGTGAAGCAACATTGCGGTAAGAGAGAGAGAGAGAGAGAGAGAGAGTTAAGACAGCCAGTAAGAGACAGGGAACTGATGAGACGAAAAACCTTTGATTCCACCCAGTCAAGTAGAGCTGTGTGGGTTGAGCCATCCCGCACATGAGAAGCGTGCTCCATACAAGGGCGGACAAGACCCCTTTACAGAGACAGCAACAGAGTGAGGGTGAAGAAACTGCGGAGCTGGAACAGTATACGTAACCTCTTAGAAGCTGTTTTAGAAAGAAAGTATATGTGATCTTTCCAGAAAGATTATGAGAAAAGGAAACGCCAAGAATGCTAAGAGAAGAGGAACGACTGAGTTGTGTATTGTTGAAGATAAGGGGATAGTCGTATGTAAGATTGTGACGAGTAGACAGATGAAGGAAATGAATTTTTGAGGCATTGAAAGCCACAAGGTTTTCTCTGTCCCAGTCAGAGATAGCAGAAAGATTAGAGATCAGGTGCACCATAGCCGTCCTACGCGAATCATAGAGTAACTGCTGAGAGGGACACTTTGTGAAACGGGTAGAGAAGTGAATTGTGGAATGATAGGCATAGGAGTGGATAGGACAGGAAGTGCAATTTAATAAATCATTGATGAATAAAAGGAAAAGTGTAGGTGACAGGGCAGAACCCTGAGGAACACCACTGTTAAAAGCTTTAGAAGAAGAACAATGGCCATTTACAGGGTGTTCGAGAAGTTCCGTCACCCCCTACAAAATGTTCATATTGTAATACCAATTTTATTTTTGTATGATTAGTTGAATTTATATGTGATTCATTGACATTTTTTTTCTTTTCCAGGTATTAAAGGTGTGTGAACAATGGCAGACCAGTCCACTTACACTCTGGAGGAAAGGACAGTGATGAACACATGGGATCATGAAAGGTCACATACTGGCAAAACGATGCATGATATCCAGAATGATTTCAACACAAGGTTCAATAAGGGTGCACCACCAAACAAGACGGTATTACGCTGGGAGAAAAAGTCGTTTGAAACTGGCTCCATCAAGGACAGACCACGGTCGGGAAGACCAACAACGCGAGCAGAACAATGTGAAGGTGTGATTACATCGGTGGCTCGTTCACCGAAAAAATCACTTCGAAAACGATCACAAGAACTTGCAGTCCCCATGTCCACAATGAGAGATCATATGACAAAAGATCTCGGCGTGAAACCATACCGTCCGCCATTTGTTAATGAATTAAGCGATACAGACGTGCAGAAACGATATGAAACCTGTGAATGATTTTTGACCGTTTTTCCAACAATTCCTGCCCGTGGAACAGTGATTTTTTCTGACGAGTGTGCAATTTACCGTAGCGCCAAAATGAGGAATGTTTACTTCTGAAGCAAGGAAAATCCACACTTCTTTGAGGAACTGGAACACCATCCACCGCTGATATGGGACGCATTGTCTGCCACGAACTTGTTCGGTTCATATTTTTTTGAGGGTCCTGTCAACCAAACTGCCTACCTCAACATGTTACGGGACTGGTTTGTGCCCGAGCTCGAACGTTTAGGGCTGCTTGGTCGGGTGTGGTTTCAACAAGACAGGGCTCCGACTCATTTTGCCATTAATGTGAGGGAATTCCTCAACGAAGTGTTCAGAGACAAATGGATCGGCCGTGGCTCGCAACATTTACCTGCCCCTCTTGAGTAGCCTCCCCGAAGTCCAGATCTGTCTTCATGTGACAATGCGTTATGGGGTTTCGTTAAGCAGAACGTATCCCGGGTGCGTTACCGCACAACAGAGGAAATGAAACAGCTGTTCGAGATGCATTTGGTGCAATCACTCCAGCAATGCTGCGTCGGTTCTCATACCGCACATGGAGGCGCATAATCCTTTGTTACAAATATGATGGTGCGCACACAGATATTCTTGATTAGTAACTAATTAGTAACTGTATTTACTGTAATTAAAGTAATTGTTGCTAGTGACTTGTTTCTTAAATTACACCTACCACATATAAATACAATTAATCACACAAAAATAAAATTGGT
Organism: Bathynomus jamesi; assembly: GCA_023014485.1. NCBI lineage: Eukaryota > Metazoa > Arthropoda > Malacostraca > Isopoda > Cirolanidae > Bathynomus > Bathynomus jamesi. The sequence continues at coordinate 521,575 of JAJOZX010000987.1, read as the reverse complement.
ATTACAATATGTACATTTTGTAGGGGGTGACGGGACTCTTCGAACACCCTGTACAACCGCAGCTCTAGATTGGCCAGAAAGAAAATCAGAGATGAAGGGACAGATAGAAGGATAGAAACCGAAGGAGAGCAGTTTCGAAATTAACAATTTGTGTCAGATTCTGTCAAAAGCTTTTGATGTGTCTAGCGCAACAGCAGAAGTTTCACCGAAATCCCGAAAGGAAGATGACCAAGAGTCAGAGAGATATGCAATAAGATCGCCAGTAGAGCGTCCCTTTTAGAACCCATACTGACGACCTGAAATAAGATTTTGAGAAGAGAGTTGTTTAAGAATCTTCCTATTAAGGATAAATTCAATAACTTTAGAAAGGCAAGAAATCAAAGTATCGTTGCTTGGAGGATAGTTGGAGGGTTGAGAGCGGTCACTCTTCTTTGGGATAAGGTGAATGAAAACGAACTTCCAGCAGGAAGGGAAAATACCAGATGAAAGACAAAGACGAAAGAGTTTGCCTAGGCAGGGTGTCAGCACAGAAGCACAGTTCTTGAGAACGACAGGAGGGACACCATCAGGACCGCACACCTTCCTAGAGCTGAGCCCGGATAGGGCAAAATAAATATCTTTGGAAGAGATTCTAAGTTTAGACATAATTAAGTCAAAGAGAGGAGGAGATGGAGGAACAGCACCGGAATCATCCAGGGTAGGAACAGAATATGTAATGTACGCCTCCATGCCCCATGCCGAGAGAATCACCTCCGTGATGCGCTCAGCGCACTCGGAGGGGCCCCGGCCACGAAAATAGTAATCATTCCATGAGAAATCAAAGAAGTACTACCTAAGGGTCTCTCAATCAGCAGCGCCAAAGTTTTGGATAGTCAGTAGAATTAGGAGAAAGGGAGACAGCACAGATGTATTTAGTTTGAGATTGACATGTAAGCCGTAGACAGAGGGTATAGAATGCGAAGGATTCAAGTTCGGAATATGAGAGCAACTGTATATATATATATATATATATATATATATATTATTATATCTCCTATACAAGCGTCGTTCTTTACGTTAATTATACTGCGTGTTTGCAGTATATATAATATATATATATAGTGGACCTAGTTTTAGCCGTTTAAGGTGATAATGATTTAATTGTATGCAATGATTAATTGATGCAATGACTGACTGATTGCTTATTAATGAAAGGCTGGGTTAATAATTTATATTGTTATACAGTATCACCGATTGGAATGAATGGTTATTTGATTAGATCCACCATACTATTGGAAGTGACCGAAATGGCAGCGAGGGTCACCAGCTTGATTTACGCCCAAGCAAATTAATATTAAGGTTATAAAAGACACCTTATGGGTTTTGTAGTTTATTATGAAAATAAACTCGTTATTTTATTCACTGTGATATAACAAAGAATTGACAGTAATTAATTGGTAGTTTTACGTTGTGCTTATGACATGGACTTAGCTAATAAGATGAAATGTTAATAGCTTAATTGACACGTAATAATGTACTCATTAATGGTATGTAAATGGCATGCGATATGGAACATTGAATGGGCCTAGTTAATGCTATAAAGAATGCACGTGCGTTTGGTACATTGAATGGAAAAACATGACACTGATTAAGTAGGCTAAATGATTGCATGGATGCACATAGAATAATTGATGTGGCCTAATAATAATGGATTGAAATGCTTACACAAAATATCATTTATATATAAGAACATTATGTGATGTTAAATGATTACGTCAAGAGAATATTTAGTTAACACACAAATATATGACTTGAACATAATGACGGATGATACGCGGAATAACGGTATTGAAATGACACTTGAATTGGATGACAGGCCTACTGCGTTATTAACGGGAGTCAATGGGAACGCTTGATTACACACTTTGGGAGTATAGTCTACCGTTCGGCGGTAGGCTAATGTAGGCTTCACAAGAGTACTTAGAATAGGAGGTACTTATCTTATGGTGACGTAACCTTTGTTGAAGGCGGGTTGAAGACGAACCTATTACGCAGATTCTAGTTGTCGTTGTCCGTTAAGCCTCTTGAGATGATGAATGTAGGCTTAGTTCGGAAACCTGAGGTGATGTTACTTCTCGAGGTGCAGGCTGGCCTTGTGATATTGCAGGCGTAGGCCTGTGGTGCGGAAGATATCTCGAGGAACGTGGAGAAACTTGAAGGCCGACCCGGCAAACCGCAGGCCCGAAATGATTCCGGTTGGGCCTCGAAGGATTGCTTCTGCAGGTGGTCTGTAGATCTTACGTGAAGACAAATTGTAGGCCCTGAAGAAAGTAGCGGCCGTGGCCCCCGGCCAGGGGGCCGGAAAGCGGTTGGTGGACGTTCGATGGTGAGCGTACGGGTGAGTGAGAGTGAGTATAAGTGGAAGCTCCTTTTATACCGTAGGCCTGTGACGTAGACTTCACGCCAATTCTTAAGACGCTTTGTCCACGCGTCTTTTAGTTGTTAACGGTTTTCGTTCGCTCCCATTGGGAAGAAATAGACGCTCCATTGTTTGACTCTTGCCCACGTGTTTTTTTTCAAGTTCTTTGATGATAGCGTGGAAGTAAAGGATCTGTCTATTTGTTGGTCTATTTCTTGTCGATCCGCTACACATATATATATATATATATATATATACAAAGGTGGGCACCCGGGCCTCAAAAAGGACCGACGGTCCCGGTCCCGGTCCTTGCCTCAAACTGGACCGACGGTCCCGGTCCCTCCCGGTCCTTTCTGAAGATAGGACCTAGGAACGACTCGGTCCTTATATATAATATAAGTGAAAATTTGATTAAAATGAAAAATGAAATTAAAGACACCGGAAATCTTTAATTTTATTAACGTAAATTATAATTAATACAATACATAAATGATGAAAAAAAGTTATTAAGTTAAATGCTTGAGTTTCCCTTCAAGAAGACTAGCATTTCAAGACTAGCATCTTCGTTAGAACTTCAAATAATCACTAAACACACTAAAATCACTAAAAAAGACCGTCCGGAATTGCTTAAAAATGGACCGTCGCTCCTCATTTCGGTCCTCACTGAGAAAAGGACCGACTTTCCCGCTCACGGTCCTTAAAAGGGACCGAGTTCCTGGAGTTCGGTCCTTTTGGAACTCGGTCCTGCCCACCTTTGTATATATATTATATATTTTTTTTTTGTCGGATTTCAGGTGTAAAATATTTATCTTCTTGACTGGTCAGTCTTTGGAAGATATGAAACATGGTCTCTGATTGGACAATTCATAATCTGTTCCCCCACCATTCCGTAAAATATAGATACAATGAATGAATTGTCAGCTAGTTTAAACGTTTAAGTTTTAATGCACCATTTTATTTTTACCATTATACGAGTGCTTTTTAAGGTTCATTTTATAGAAATAAAGAAAGTTCCTCGATCCATTGGATCGTACTAAAATTTAAAATGGAAAGGCCCGAAGCGGACTGCCAAAAAGTATTTATGTTTTTATATATTTACCTATTACTAGCGTTCTTTTAAATAAAATTATAAATACAGATAACAAAATTTGGTACCTGCTTTACTATAATAAATTAGTTACCCATTAATATTTCTTAATATTCATTTTCTGTATAAAGAAAGATTAAAAGAAATAATTATTTAGTCATAAACTATTTTAAATATATCGTTACTATTTATAATTTCAACAACGTTTCTCTACTTCTGAGTTTAGAATTATTCTGAAAAACAAAATTATACTTTTCTGTTTTGTAGTAAAGTGATAAAATTCTCAGTAGGAAATTGGTAAAATAATTTATGGACGTGAAAAACAGGTCTAAATATCTCGTTAATACTTTCATCAAATGTTTACTCTGACGCCCGCAGCTCAGAACTCAGTAGGCAAAGCCGTTTCCGAAATGAAGACGCTGAGGTCGAGGGTTTGACTGCCGATAATAATAATTCAGTTAAGAGGGTCAAAAACTAGCACAGCGCTCAGGCCAATGCGGTACAGTGGGCTAACACCTTTATTATTATTATTATTACCAGCACCATCGCGAGTCGAACCTCCGACCTTAGTGTCTTCACCGCGCTTGTGTTATAAGGAAAGTATTAATGCACCCACTGACCTACGGGCGCTGGTTTTGACTCCCGATGCTTCTGGTAATAATAACCTGGAAATTAGGGCAATGGGGCGCATTAGTCTGACCCGATTTCTGTGACAGTTTTTGGCCCTTCTCAGTCCTCACGGATTATTATCAAATGTTTACTATCAAATTTTTATTATCAAATGACTCAACTAATTATTATATGATATAATTTAAAGGCTTACGTTATTATTAATTCATTGTTAAGTTTAATTAAATTTTAATTTAATTCGAACACGTATGATCTAATTCCAGCTGTAAGGCCAACCGCACACAGTATCGTCTTGCGACTTGAGACTGACGACTTGAGTCGTCACGACCAAAGTCGTTAGTCGTGAGTCGCAAGACGATCCTGCGTGCGGCCGGCGTTAGTGTTCCGTTATGTTCCAATTTCATTTAGTCCATTCCGATGCTTTTCATTAAACTTTCCTCGTACTGGAATTGCAAACTCAGAAACAAAAGATGATAACGTAATTCAGGGAGGGCACAGTAACTAAAATTTAAAATTTTTGAAAAAGTTGGGGAACTTAAAGGTTAAAAGATATTCACAATTAGTTAAAAGAGGAAAAGGGCTAATGGAGTTATTACTTTGTTTAACAGAATTTATTAAATTTTTATTCCACGTCTAACAATATACAACCCATTAAATATACTTTACCGTTTTACATAATTTTATCATGGTAAAAATTTCTACGAACTTGATTCCGACCTTGCATACACTATTGATGTGCAATATTATTTTCATATTTATACAAACTAACAATAACATGGTAAGCGTAAGTCCATATCCAGGCATTTATTTTTTATTTTTATTTTTATATTTTATTTAATTATTATAATAGTTTTAGCCAAATACCAATTTTAGCTCTTGTATGGCACTTTCCCGGTTTCAATTTACTTCCTAGATGCTGTTTGGCATTCCATGTAAGACTTGTATAGAAAATAGTATTGTACAGTTTATGACCAGTTTAACGGTTTAACATGGCTGCTAACTTAATACACACGTGGAAAAATTTTCACTGTGTTAATTCCATTGTGTAAAACGGTATGGCATATGAAATTGATTGCGCCAATAAAAAAAGCACCCTGTTTAAGTTTCCTTTTGTTATCGATTGACAGTAATACAGGGTAATCAACTTTATAAGATGTTAAGAAAATTGTTCAGAAATTATTAATAACACTAAAATGGTCATAATTGTGAATGAAATTGTTAATGAAATTGCGAGTTAACAAATTGTTCTGCGTAGTTCATATAGAAAACAAAGATTTGAGTGATCTCTCTCTCTCTCTCTCTCTCTCTCTCTCACACACACACACACACACACACACATACACAAAGAACATCTAAGTTAGTAAAAAAAGGGGCACAACGTTCAACAAATATTTAAATTTGGATTTGATAAGTTACGCATTTTATATCACATCACTGACAAAGTTATAAGGCATCGAACACCATATATATATATATATATATATATATATATATATATTACACAGTGCGCCTGCGCCTCGGTGGTGAAGTGGTTAGCGTCGCTGACTACGAATCCATCGGCCCCGGGTTTGAGACCCAACGGCAGCCGGCGCGCAGCAAAACCCGGCTGTTCATCCTTCCACACAATAAAGAAAGTGGTTGGTAGATAAATGGGTACCCTAGGTGGCCTAGTGGTTAAGACGCTGGGCTGCTGATGGGGCGTGGCTCGGATTCCACGTTAAACTGTAGGTCTAAGGTGGAGTGAAAAGCTTGACCTTCGTCAGAATGAACAATCCGGGCGGAAGCTAACCAAAGGAACAGTAAACTCTAAATTCTTGCAAATGGGTTTAGCTGGCAGGCATGCCAAGAGGATAAATTTTTTGTATCTTTCCTGAATTCTATGCTGTCCCCTCTCAAAACAGCCTTGTATACACTATTCTGTAAGGAGAAAACTTCATCGGGTTCGATCATGTCCCCCAAATCTGTGTCGAAGAATTCTGTACCATCACTCCATGAAAGACTTTGTTTTTCTTTTTCTTCAAGATCCACTATGAAGGAAATACCATCTGCAATTAATGGATTTTACGTTAATTTATTTATTGTAAATTCTTCATGAGTTAAAATTAATCGGAAAAGCGCTCAGGCCACACTAATGCGACTCGTTGTGTTAACTCTTTAGCGTCCAGTGTTAACTTTACTGATCTTGTTCTGACTAACGCCAGACGATTTTATTCAGTCTCGGAAAAGCCCTCTGTGCAGTAAAGGGTAAATTTCAAATTATTATTACTAGCACCATCGGAAATCGAATCCCTGATCTTAATGTCTTCGCTTCGCTTACAGGGAAACGATGTTACTCATCGAGCTACAGACGCTTGCTATAGTAGTCAGTAAGACTGTGTGTATATATATATATATATATATGGGCTACGTCGTGGCCGATGTCGTAACACCGCTTCCCGGAGATCAGCGAAGTTAAGCGACATTGGGTCTGGGTAGTAGTTGGATGGGAGACCGTCCTCTGCGCCCAGATTATGTAGCGACCCGTGGTTCGGATCCCACGTAAAGCTGTAGGTCCCCTCCGTCATATGACCTTAGATGTTGCGAAGGAGGTTAAACAACCCCAATTAAAAAAAAATATATATATATATACACACAAAGCTTTACCAATTTATCTTTTCAATTGCACTCAGTTTTGCTGTTTTAATGCCCCGAAAGCACAAATTCGGTTGGCCGATCTCTGGTTCTCGGGAGTTCACACTCACATCCCCTTTTCCTGGGGGAAATGGGAGGAGTTGAGGGAGTTACCCATTAACTAGTGGCACGACTTGGGTAGAAGTAAGGGTAGAGGCATAAGGAGTAATGTAAGAGTATGGGTATGCAAAGATTCGCATATGAAACCCTTCTGAGTTTGCTTTATCGAAGACCGAAGTTATCGGCGACCGTATGGGTTAACCCCTTCAATTCCCACCCACCCACGGGGGCAGAAATCGCTTAACCTGATTTTTTTTTTTTTTTTTTTTGAGACAGCAAAATTCGTCGTACAAGATTATGTTGATTTCCGAAACGTTTATTCTAAATACGATTTAGATTCAAATGATGAATAGAAAAACTTTTCTTTTCACTTGCAATAAATATCTCATCTTTCAAGCACTTGGTCATATAACCATCGGTACAATTCGATAAAAGTAAAGATTTTAGGTGTTCAAATATGAATTTTGAATTTACTAATGAATTCATAAATATTAATAAGACAAAAAAACAACAAAAAATATCAGACCTATATATATATATATATATCAAGGTCGGATATTTTTTGTTGTTTTTTGTCTTATTAATATATATAAGAATATACAGGTCAAAGTTGTTCAAATAAACCTCAAATAATCGGCCTCTCACCCCAAAAATTCTTCGTTAAGAAGTTTTGAAAAGCGTCAAGTTGAAGTTTGTTCTTCAATGTTAACAGCCTTCCGGACGTGAAAGTTTGACAATATTTTCTTTGTTCTTCTAACGTCGCCACTCGAGAACTGACGAAGTAGAACATCCCATCCATCCCAAACCAGTGAATCCACGAGATAGCTGCAGCCGAGGTTTGGTTACCGGGTTATACTCGTATACATATACAGTATATATATATATATGTGTGTGTGTGTGTGTGTGTGTGTGCAAATCTTAGCGCATAAACATTATATATAATCAGTAGTATAGCCGCAAAAGGGGAGAGTGCAGGAATGTTGCAGGTTATTATGTAACGTTGCAAAGGGGGTGGGGGGTGTTGCAAAGGGGGATTGTTGCAAAGGGGGGGTGGGGGGAAGGGGGGGGGGGGGAACTTGGAGGCGGCGTTATCCCCCAAGAGAAAGGAGGAGGAGGAGAGAAAGGAGGAGAGGTGTTCACCTGGCAGGAGCCAAGTGCACACTAAGACTTCCAGCCGAGCTGGCGTTGTTTTATAGGCTCCTAATCAGCCAGAATCAGCCAGTTGGCTGAACCAATCAGCCAGTTGGCTGAGCCAGAGACGCCTGAAGGAGAGAGAGAGAGACAGCTGAAGGAGAGCGAGCTGAAGAAGAGAGAGATGCCTGTAGGAGGGAGAGACGCCTGTAGGAGGGAGAGACGCCTGAAGGAGAGAGGCTAGGTGCACATGCAGGAGTACACATGCTGGAGGTACACACATACATGCAGGAGTACACATGCAGTAGGTACACATGCTGGAGGTACACATGCAGTAGGTACACATGCTGGATGTACACATGCAGTACACATGCTGGAGGCAAACATGCAGGAGAGAGAGAGAGACACCTGAAGGAGGAAGATGCATGCAGGAGAGAGAGAGAGCTGAAGGAGGGAGAGAGACACCTGAAGGACAGAGTGGAGTTCTCCCCCAATTTATTTTCGTTTCCCTAACCTAAGAGGCCACTATGGGGTTTACCAAAGGGCCTGAAATAGAAGGAGCAGACCTCCTTACTCGGCCGGAGCCGAGGGGGGAATGGTTCTTCACCAGATTCGCGATCTTTTATAATCCTCTATTCTGGCTGAGTTGCCAGATAGCGCAAGGTATTCCAGATAGCGCCATGTGTCCCATTAATCGTGTAACACATATATAACGGCTGTTATTCCAAATGTACTTGTATATATAATAAACTAATGAATCATATAAAATACCACAATATATATTTATATGGTTATACAAGATTCAACCGTATAAAATAACACAAGCGCCTCTTTCATTACGCGTTAATAGAATTAGTAAAGTTACCCAATAAATAAATCGTTAGACAGAAAACGAATTTTTATAAGGGTTACCCAACTAATTATCCACCATTCAATAAATAATAGCAAACGTGAATAAAGAGTTCCAATTCAATGGGTAACTATATCGACATAAGCTTGTTATTATTGTAACGTTTGCTCCCAATATAAATTTTCCTAAATAACAGTAAAACCAATTAATTGAAACTTCATTTAAATACAGCTTCATTAAACTTGAAGATGAACGAAACAAATAACATAGTTGCCAGATAGCGCAAGGTATTCCAGATAGCGCCATGTGTCCCATTAATCGTGTAACACATATATAACGGCTGTTATTCCAAATGTACTTGTATATATAATAAACTAATGAATCATATAAAATACCACAATATATATTTATATGGTTATACAAGATTCAACCGTATAAAATAACACAAGCGCCTCTTTCATTACGCGTTAATAGAATTAGTAAAGTTACCCAATAAATAAATCGTTAGACAGAAAACGAATTTTTATAAGGGTTACCCAACTAATTATCCACCATTCAATAAATAATAGCAAACGTGAATAAAGAGTTCCAATTCAATGGGTAACTATATCGACATAAGCTTGTTATTATTGTAACGTTTGCTCCCAATATAAATTTTCCTAAATAACAGTAAAACCAATTAATTGAAACTTCATTTAAATACAGCTTCATTAAACTTGAAGATGAACGAAACAAATAACATAGTTATCCATAATTCAGCCCTCACGAATAACGAAACGAAATGAACATTTACGATACAATTCGAAATACGATAATTTACGATACAATTCCACCAAACGAGATGAAAACTTATGAAACATACAGCCTCATTCCTGCGACGAAAAAAATGAAAAATGACGTAAAATAAAGAAATTATTCATTTGGATTTGCCCAAGCCACTATAGCGGGGTCGAATCGTGTCTCTAGGGACACGATTCGAACGAAAAAGGTCTCTAGGGACCTTTTTCGGGTCGAGGGATTATCCTTCTACAAGCTATTCGAGCAGAAATCACCACTGACTCCAGATATTAATTTTATCATTGTTATTACTTCTACAAATATTTACGCGTATTTTAAAATATAATTTGAAGCCAATTAAATTCTACTTATTAATAAATAACTTTTTACACACAAACTACATCTTAACTGCAAACACCTTGCACATCTATTCTTATTATCATTATTATTATTATTTCTACAATGAAACGGGGTCGGGCCGAAGAACGGGTGAGAGATCTCCCCCCCAATATATATATATATATGCTACACACAGACCGTGCATGGAACAAGGAACTCTTCTGGGATAATTAAATCCACTATAGTCCGAGTAAGTAATGACAAATACCGCCTCGGTGGTGTAGTGGTTAGCGTCGCGGACTACGAATCCATCGGCCCAGGGTTCGAGACCCGACGGCAGCCGGCGCGCAGCAAAGCCCAGCTGTTCCACACAATAAAGAAAGTGGTTGGTAGATAAATGGGCACCCTAGGAGGCCTAGTGGTCAAGACGCTGGGCTACTGATGGGTCGTGGTTCGGAATCCACGTTAAACTGTAGGTCTAAGGTGGAGTGAAAAGCTTGACCTTCGTCAGAATGAACAATTCGGGCGGAAGCTAACCAAAGGTTAGCCCGACGCGGGCAACGGGTCACTCGCAAAGAGAATTTAATCATTGGTAAACTTCCTTCCAGACCACTCTCTATATATATATATATATATATATATATATATATATATATATAGAAAGAGAGCGAGAGTTTTGTTCAATAAATAATAATCGAAAAAAAACTGCACGATTTTCTATGTAGCAATACTAATTAACTCTTTCTCGCCTACGGCGTTACAAGAACGTGCACTCGCTCGTAAATTAGACCTCCAGTTTAACATGGGTTCAGAAATACATCTCGTCGATGGGGTTCGTTGCTTACTCTACCACATGGACTTTTATATGTAAGAGACCTAACCTAACCTACGAAATACATCTCGTCAGGGCCGATCCTAGAGCCATATATAGCAATGGAAATGAGCGCGATGTGTCGTTAAATACGTGATTTAAAATAACAGGACCATTTTACCCGAGGCAGTAGTATATCCGAAAAACATCGTAATGCACGATTTTTTCTATGTAGCAATAATAATTAACTCTTTCAAATACGTGATTTAAAATAACAGGACCATTTACCCGAGGCAGTAGTATATCCGAAAAACATCGTAATGCACGATTTTTTCTATGTAGCAATAATAATTAACTCTTTCAAATACGTGATTTAAAATAACAGGATCATTTAACCCGAGGCAGTAGTATATCCGAAAAACATCGTATAACCTAATTTGCAACTATAGTTTACCTTGACTTTCATATGCTTCTATCCTGTTTTATTAATAAAGATTTTTAACTTTTAATAACGTATGAATAAAGATTTTTAACATTTAATTTTATTTTAGTATTTATTCATGCCACGCCGCCTTAGACCACAGCTTAACGTTGAAACCGAATGTTCTTTTTAAAATATAATTAGGATATAATTTCTTTATTATAAAATAAGTTAACAATTATGTTAACAAACAATACTAATAATTTGTAAGTAAAAAATATAATAAGGGACTACCATAGAAATGTAAGTGCCTATAATTCGATTTTATATATATGTTACTCGTCCGGTCTCGTTATAGCGGATTGGTACACGTCATAGCTCCACCCAGCTACATCGGCAGCCAATCACGACGGACATCTGGTCTTTTGGGCGGAGCTTGGCGAATGTGCATATAAAAGGGGATATTTTCAGTTGGGAGTAACAGTAGCTATTTTCGCATCAGTGAATAATCAACCATGGACCTGTACGTCTCCCCAGACTTGTATGAAGAACGTGATACTGCAGCATTAACCACAATTAGTCTTTTCAATGCTGCTGATTGTGGCGAACTATTTTCGACGCAAACCGTAGAAGATATTTGCAGTGACGCTCCTTACAATCCGACGCAAGGGACTACCATAGAAATGTAAGTGCCCATAATTATAATTTTATATATATACGGAGAGTTGTAGTATTTCGTCAAATAGATACTAGTCAAAAATGTCAATCAATGTTATTTCCCCATCATGCTAAAATCGAAATTGGTAATCGAACCAAAGATATCTTCACATAATGGAGATCTGTCTGTCTGTATACTCTGTATATGTTTTCCTTTAAGGTCCGATGAGGATTTGACACGAGTTATACAATCTTTTGAAGGGAATACGGATGATATACTGATCAGTCAGCAGTGTCACACATCCTCCACCATGGACCTGTACGTCTCCCCAGACTTGTATGAAGAACGTGATACTGCAGCATTAACCACAATTAGTCTTTTCAATGCAGCTGATTGTGGCGAACTATTTTCGACGCAAACCGTAGAAGATATTTGCAGTGACGCTCCTTACAATCCGACGCAAGGGACTACCATAGAAATGTAAGTGTCCATAATTCGATTTTATATATATACGGAGAGTTGTAGTATTTCGTCAAATAGATACTAGTCAAAAATGTCAATCAATGTTATTTCCCCATTATGCTAAAATCGAAATTTTTATGGCGTTCACTCCTCGAACCAAAGATATCTTCACATAATGGGGATCTGTCTGTCTGTATACTCTGTATATGTTTTCCTTTAAGGTCCGATGAGGATTTGACACGAGTTATACAATCTTTTGAAGGGAATACGGATGATATACTAATCAGTCAACAATGTCAAATAATGTAAGTGTTTTTCGATCTTTTTGGGATAAGAAGACGCAATATATTTTCATAAATTTATTAAATGAAAGAAATCAGTACAATAAACGAATATACAAATATACGAACAAAAACATTATAATATACAACGAGTACGTACAATTGGAAAACGGTTTTTTATCTGTCTGCATACCATTTCATCGTTTCGGTGAGTGTGACACGGGTCAAATAAATTTAAAAAATTTATAAATTCTTTATCATTTGACATATGCATGAGAAATGAGACACAGTACATTCCGCAAACATTAGTAAAATATCCCTGCATACGAAATGGGTTCCATACAACTTCGGGAATATGTAACTGAGCGAGAAATTTTACAATAATAGGGTCACTCCAGGGTTGAGTACCGAGTGAATCAAAATAGTACAGGCGCTGTCTATTTTTAAAATAGACAGCGATCCAGTGAATCCCTTCATTACCGATGATGTCTGTGTTCACAATAAGACTACCGCATTCTCGCGTACTTGGCAAACTCAATGTTTCATTCTTCGCAAACACGCCGATAAATTTGGAACGTGTGACTCGCTCCATTACTTTCTGAAGTGTATTAGCATCCATTTTAAAAGTCAGTGATAACGCTTCTAAATCTATCTACTTCTATTAGGGCTTGCGATTCGAGATATACTAGTACACTAATAGGAGCGTCTATAGGCTTGGCGAATTCCAGTCGCACTGAGATGTTACCGCTCTGCTGTGGTGTTAAATGGGTATTTACGCTAGCAGATAAGTCAGGTGTAATGTCAAACGGATAAAGGTTAAATTGATCAATGAATTCTTCCTGCGTTACCCCATTACCAAGCTCATCACAATCACCTGCAATATGGGTCAGATTACTATAGGCTCTGGCACAAAGAGGTAACACAGCATCTGATGAATAGTCCGTACCCATTGTTCCACCCAAAGCAGTGCCATTAACGTATAGAGTTATATTTTTAAGTCCGAAATTCTCGAATTTAAAGGCACTCTTTTTATATTTTCCATTCACCGAAGCGTGGTCCTGCATGCCGATTAATATCCTTTTAGGAAGATTTCCCAGGGCAATGTTTTCTATCTGCTTCGATGCCAACCCTGCAGGAACCGTATATAGTTTGATCTGCACTCTGTTAATAGGATATTTCACTGTAGCGTTTAGTAAATTTTTCTCAATTTCTAGTTGTTTTGGTGAACTTAATTTCACTCGCCGTACGCGGAGGTATGTGTCCATAATGTGAACCACAACGGACTTTGCACCCTCTTCTTGATTCGCATCCAGATTTAAGCAGATCTCAGGACTCGTGCGGGTGAGCTTTATTTTCATATCCACCCCGTTCACAAGCAACTTCTCCTGGAAAGTGAAATCTGTGTGCAACCGTCCAAAACACTCGTATATTTTCTTTTTAGAATTTTTAAATTTGTCCTTTATACTATTTTCATCTTTAGTTTGATAATATCCCTCCGCACTTAAAAAGGTAGCCTTCGCTTCTTTGGAAAAGTTGAGGACATTTTCCAAATAGGCTCGTAGATGATAGTACCCCGTGCCTGCCGATATGTTGGTCTGATTTAAATATACGTCACACTGGTTGAATATGGCGTGCAGAAAGTTTGTTTCAGGGTATACAGCATATTTGTCATCGCAGGCCGTTCCATCAGAATGGGCTATACGTAGCTTAGCGTACATGTGCACACAGCTTGGATCAAAAAAGTAAGGACCTGAGCTGGGTATCACGAATTCTATAGGTGCACTCGGGGAACTAATTGTGTTTAAAGGGTTAATTGTAATAAATCACTGTGCTCAATAGAAACTTGGGTTGGCGGGAGCTCAAAAAAGGACAGCTCCGACTTACAGCATTGTGAACTACATGGGTGGATGAAGCGTGCCATGGCGAAATAGTGACTCCTCTCTCGACAAGTGGTAAACAAACTATGATTCATGAGATCAATATCCTTAGCTTATATCAGTCAAAAAAGAAATGCTGTAAGCGAATGAAACCTATGGTTGACCACTTTTTTGACTGATATAAGCTAAGGATATTGATCTCATGAATCATAGTTTGTTTACCACTTGTCGAGAGAGGAGTCACTATTTCGCCATGGCACGCTTCATCCACCCATGTAGTTCACAATGCTGTAAGTCGGAGCTGTCCTTTTTTGAGCTCCCGCCAACCCAAGTTTCTATTGAGCACAGTGATTTTATTACAATTAACCCTTTAAACACAATTAGTTCCCCGAGTGCACCTATAGAATTCGTGATACCCAGCTCAGGTCCTTACTTTTTTGATCCAAGCTGTGTGCACATGTACGCTAAGCTACGTATAGCCCATTCTGATGGAACGGCCTGCGATGACAAATATGCTGTATACCCTGAAACAAACTTTCTGCACGCCATATTCAACCAGTGTGACGTATATTTAAATCAGACCAACATATCGGCAGGCACGGGGTACTATCATCTACGAGCCTATTTGGAAAATGTCCTCAACTTTTCCAAAGAAGCGAAGGCTACCTTTTTAAGTGCGGAGGGATATTATCAAACTAAAGATGAAAATAGTATAAAGGACAAATTTAAAAATTCTAAAAAGAAAATATACGAGTGTTTTGGACGGTTGCACACAGATTTCACTTTCCAGGAGAAGTTGCTTGTGAACGGGGTGGATATGAAAATAAAGCTCACCCGCACGAGTCCTGAGATCTGCTTAAATCTGGATGCGAATCAAGAAGAGGGTGCAAAGTCCGTTGTGGTTCACATTATGGACACATACCTCCGCGTACGGCGAGTGAAATTAAGTTCACCAAAACAACTAAAATGAGAAAAATTTACTAAACGCTACAGTGAAATATCCTATTAACAGAGTGCAGATCAAACTATATACGGTTCCTGCAGGGTTGGCATCGAAGCAGATAGAAAACATTGCCCTGGGAAATCTTCCTAAAAGGATATTAATCGGCATGCAGGACCACGCTTCGGTGAATGGAAAATATAAAAAGAGTGCCTTTAAATTCGAGAATTTCGGACTTAAAAATATAACTCTATACGTTAATGGCACTGCTTTGGGTGGAACAATGGGTACGGACTATTCATCAGATGCTGTGTTACCTCTTTGTGCCAGAGCCTATAGTAATCTGACCCATATTGCAGGTGATTGTGATGAGCTTGGTAATGGGGTAACGCAGGAAGAATTCATTGATCAATTTAACCTTTATCCGTTTGACATTACACCTGACTTATCTGCTAGCGTAAATACCCATTTAACACCACAGCAGAGCGGTAACATCTCAGTGCGACTGGAATTCGCCAAGCCTATAGACGCTCCTATTAGTGTACTAGTATATCTCGAATCGCAAGCCCTAATAGAAGTAGATAGATTTAGAAGCGTTATCACTGACTTTTAAAATGGATGCTAATACACTTCAGAAAGTAATGGAGCGAGTCACACGTTCCAAATTTATCGGCGTGTTTGCGAAGAATGAAACATTGAGTTTGCCAAGTACGCGAGAATGCGGTAGTCTTATTGTGAACACAGACATCATCGGTAATGAAGGGATTCACTGGATCGCTGTCTATTTTAAAAATAGACAGCGCCTGTACTATTTTGATTCACTCGGTACTCAACCCTGGAGTGACCCTATTATTGTAAAATTTCTCGCTCAGTTACATATTCCCGAAGTTGTATGGAACCCATTTCGTATGCAGGGATATTTTACTAATGTTTGCGGAATGTACTGTGTCTCATTTCTCATGCATATGTCAAATGATAAAGAATTTATAAATTTTTTAAATTTATTTGACCCGTGTCACACTCACCGAAACGATGAAATGGTATGCAGACAGATAAAAAACCGTTTTCCAATTGTACGTACTCGTTGTATATTATAATGTTTTTGTTCGTATATTTGTATATTCGTTTATTGTACTGATTTCTTTCATTTAATAAATTTATGAAAATATATTGCGTCTTCTTATCCCAAAAAGATCGAAAAACACTTACATTATTTGACATTGTTGACTGATTAGTATATCATCCGTATTCCCTTCAAAAGATTGTATAACTCGTGTCAAATCCTCATCGGACCTTAAAGGAAAACATATACAGAGTATACAGACAGACAGATCCCCATTATGTGAAGATATCTTTGGTTCGAGGAGTGAACGCCATAAAAATTTCGATTTTAGCATAATGGGGAAATAACATTGATTGACATTTTTGACTAGTATCTATTTGACGAAATACTACAACTCTCCGTATATATATAAAATCGAATTATGGACACTTACATTTCTATGGTAGTCCCTTGCGTCGGATTGTAAGGAGCGTCACTGCAAATATCTTCTACGGTTTGCGTCGAAAATAGTTCGCCACAATCAGCTGCATTGAAAAGACTAATTGTGGTTAATGCTGCAGTATCACGTTCTTCATACAAGTCTGGGGAGACGTACAGGTCCATGGTGGAGGATGTGTGACACTGCTGACTGATCAGTATATCATCCGTATTCCCTTCAAAAGATTGTATAACTCGTGTCAAATCCTCATCGGACCTTAAAGGAAAACATATACAGAGTATACAGACAGACAGATCTCCATTATGTGAAGATATCTTTGGTTCGATTACCAATTTCGATTTTAGCATGATGGGGAAATAACATTGATTGACATTTTTGACTAGTATCTATTTGACGAAATACTACAACTCTCCGTATATATAAAATTATAATTATGGGCACTTACATTTCTATGGTAGTCCCTTGCGTCGGGTTGTAAGGAGCGTCACTGCAAATATCTTCTACGGTTTGCGTCGAAAATAGTTCGCCACAATCAGCAGCATTGAAAAGACTAATTGTGGTTAATGCTGCAGTATCACGTTCTTCATACAAGTCTGGGGAGACGTACAGGTCCATGGTTGATTATTCACTGATGCGAAAATAGCTACTGTTACTCCCAACTGAAAATATCCCCTTTTATATGCACATTCGCCAAGCTCCGCCCAAAAGACCAGATGTCCGTCGTGATTGGCTGCCGATGTAGCTGGGTGGAGCTATGACGTGTACCAATCCGCTATAACGAGACCGGACGAGTAACATATATATAAAATCGAATTATAGGCACTTACATTTCTATGGTAGTCCCTATATTATATTTTTTACTTACAAATTATTAGTATTGTTTGTTAACATAATTGTTAACTTATTTTATAATAAAGAAATTATATCCTAATTATATTTTAAAAAGAACATTCGGTTTCAACGTTAAGCTGTGGTCTAAGGCGGCGTGGCATGAATAAATACTAAAATAAAATTAAATGTTAAAAATCTTTATTCATACGTTATTAAAAGTTAAAAATCTTTATTAATAAAACAGGATAGAAGCATATGAAAGTCAAGGTAAACTATAGTTGCAAATTAGGTTATACGATGTTTTTCGGATATACTACTGCCTCGGGTTAAAATGGTCCTGTTATTTTAAATCACGTATTTGAAAGAGTTAATATTATTGCTACATAGAAAAAATCGTGCATTACGATGTTTTTCGGATATACTACTGCCTCGGGTAAAATGGTCCTGTTATTTTAAATCACGTATTTGAAAGAGTTAATTATTATTGCTACATAGAAAAAATCGTGCATTACGATGTTTTTCGGATATACTACTGCCTCGGGTAAAATGGTCCTGTTATTTTAAATCACGTATTTAACGACACATCGCGCTCATTTCCATTGCTATATATGGCTCTAGGATCGGCCCTGACGAGAGATGTATTTCGTAGGTTAGGTTAGGTCTCTTACATATAAAAGTCCATGTGGTAGAGTAAGCAACGAACCCCATCGACGAGATGTATTTCTGAACCCATGTTAAACTGGAGGTCTAATTTACGAGCGAGTGCACGTTCTTGTAACGCCGTAGGCGAGAAAGAGTTAATTAGTATTGCTACATAGAAAATCGTGCAGTTTTTTTCGATTATTATTTATTGAACAAAACTCTCGCTCTCTTTCATATATATATATATATATATATATATATATATATATATATATATATATATATATATAGAAAGAGTGGTCTGGAAGGAAGTTTACCAATGATTAAATTCTCTTTGCGAGTGACCCGTTGCCCGCGTCGGCTAACCTTTGGTTAGCTTCCGCCCGAATTGTTCATTCTGACGAAGGTCAAGCTTTTCACTCCACCTTAGACCTACAGTTTAACGTGGATTCCGAACCACGACCCATCAGTAGCCCAGCGTCTTGACCACTAGGCCTCCTAGGGTGCCCATTTATCTACCAACCACTTTCTTTATTGTGTGAACAGCTGGGCTTTGCTGCGCGCCGGCTGCCGTCGGGTCTCGAACCCTGGGCCGATGGATTCGTAGTCCGCGACGCTAACCACTACACCACCGAGGCGGTATTTGTCATTACTTACTCGGACTATAGTGGATTTAATTATCCCAGAAGAGTTCCTTGTTCCATGCACGGTCTGTGTGTAGCATATATATATATATATTGGGGGGGAGATCTCTCACCCGTTCTTCGGCCGCCCGATCGTTTCATTGTAGAAATAATAATAATAATGATAATAAGAATAGATGTGCAAGGTGTTTGCAGTTAAGATGTAATTTGTGTGTAAAAAGTTATTTATTAATAAGTAGAATTTAATTGGCTTCAAATTATATTTTAAAATACGCGTAAATATTTGTAGAAGTAATAACAATGATAAAATTAATATCTGGAGTCAGTGGTGATTTCTGCTCGAATAGCTTGTAGAAGGATAATCCCTCGACCCGAAAAAGGTCCCTAGAGACCTTTTTCGTTCGAATCGTGTCCCTAGAGACACGATTCGACCCCGCTATAGTGGCTTGGGCAAATCCAAATGAATAATTTCTTTATTTTACGTCATTTTTCATTTTTTTCGTCGCAGGAATGAGGCTGTATGTTTCATAAGTTTTCATCTCGTTTGGTGGAATTGTATCGTAAATTATCGTATTTCGAATTGTATCGTAAATGTTCATTTCGTTTCGTTATTCGTGAGGGCTGAATTATGGATAACTATGTTATTTGTTTCGTTCATCTTCAAGTTTAATGAAGCTGTATTTAAATGAAGTTTCAATTAATTGGTTTTACTGTTATTTAGGAAAATTTATATTGGGAGCAAACGTTACAATAATAACAAGCTTATGTCGATATAGTTACCCATTGAATTGGAACTCTTTATTCACGTTTGCTATTATTTATTGAATGGTGGATAATTAGTTGGGTAACCCTTATAAAAATTCGTTTTCTGTCTAACGATTTATTTATTGGGTAACTTTACTAATTCTATTAACGCGTAATGAAAGAGGCGCTTGTGTTATTTTATACGGTTGAATCTTGTATAACCATATAATATATTGTGGTATTTTATATGATTCATTAGTTTATTATATACAAGTACATTTGGAATAACAGCCGTTATATATGTGTTACACGATTAATGGGACACATGGCGCTATCTGGAATACCTTGCGCTATCTGGCAACTATGTTATTTGTTTCGTTCATCTTCAAGTTTAATGAAGCTGTATTTAAATGAAGTTTCAATTAATTGGTTTTACTGTTATTTAGGAAAATTTATATTGGGAGCAAACGTTACAATAATAACAAGCTTATGTCGATATAGTTACCCATTGAATTGGAACTCTTTATTCACGTTTGCTATTATTTATTGAATGGTGGATAATTAGTTGGGTAGCCCTTATAAAAATTCGTTTTCTGTCTAATGATTTATTTATTGGGTAACTTTACTAATTCTATTAACGCGTAATGAAAGAGGCGCTTGTGTTATTTTATACGGTTGAATCTTGTATAACCATATAAATATATATTGTGGTATTTTATATGATTCATTAGTTTATTATATATACAAGTACATTTGGAATAACAGCCGTTATATATGTGTTACACGATTAATGGGACACATGGCGCTATCTGGAATACCTTGCGCTATCTGGCAACTCAGCCAGAATAGAGGATTATAAAAGATCGCGAATCTGGTGAAGAACCATTCCCCCCTCGGCTCCGGCCGAGTAAGGAGCTCTGCTCCTTCTATTTCAGGCCCTTTGGTAAACCCCATAGTGGCCTCTTAGGTTAGGGAAACGAAAATAAATTGGGGGAGAACTCCACTCTGTCCTTCAGGTGTCTCTCTCCCTCCTTCAGCTCTCTCTCTCTCCTGCATGTATCTTCCTCCTTCAGGCGTCTCTCTCTCTCTCCTGCATGTTTGCCTCCAGCATGTGTACTGCATGTGTACATCCAGCATGTGTACCTACTGCATGTGTACCTCCAGCATGTGTACCTACTGCATGTGTACTCCTGCATGTATGTGTGTACCTCCAGCATGTGTACTCCTGCATGTGCACCTAGCCTCTCTCCTTCAGGCGTCTCTCCCTCCTACAGGCGTCTCTCCCTCCTACAGGCATCTCTCTCTTCTTCAGCTCGCTCTCCTTCAGCTGTCTCTCTCTCTCTCCTTCAGGCGTCTCTGGCTCAGCCAACTGGCTGATTGATTCAGCCAACTGGCTGATTCTGGCTGATTAGGAGCCTATAAAACAACGCCAGCCCGGCTGGAAGTCTTAGTGTGCACTTGGCTCCTGCCAGGTGAACACCTCTCCTCCTTTCTCTCCTCCTCCTCCTTTCTCTCCTCCTCCTCCTTTCTCTTGGGGGATAACGCCGCCTCCAAGTTCCCCCCCCACCCCCTTTCACCCCCCTTTGCAACAACCCCCTTTGCAACAACCCCCACCCCCATTTGCAACATTACATAATAACCTGCAACATTCCTGCACTCTCCCCTTTTGCGGCTATACTACTATAATCATTACGAAACAGGGTTTTATGGAAATAAGCACTGTCGCACTTCTAAATGAATTAATGCCTAACAATCTCCGAATATGTTCAGATTGCTTGAACTAAACGTCAGCAAACGGAATAGAGCAATAAACTACTGCAGAAAGAACATACTTGACCATTATTATTATTATTATTAATATCATTATTATTTACCTTTTGCATAGGTGAACGCCCTCTCGTATGGATCCAGAGTTAGACTGTATATTTGATAAGCAGACAACCGACAGTCTATGCGTTTTTTAGTATCCATATTCATTGATACAGTTTGGCAAAGAGGCGTAATTTTACAGGCATTTCTGCATTTACCTATAAGGAAGTGTAAGTTTCAATTATTGCACAATATATATATATATATATATATATATATATATATATATATATATACAGGGTGATTCAAAAGTCAGGTTACATAGGGCTTTTCTGTTTCTTTGCAGGTAAATGAGTTATGAGATGTTATCGAAGGAGGAGCGCATTGATGTGATATTCCTAGCTGGCTGCACAAGAGCATTGCCGTTAACGGTGGCCATATCGAACATGTGATGTGACTATTCCCCTGTATCATTACATAATACAGTATTTCCCTATGTAACCTGACTTTTGAATCACCCTATATATATATATAATATATATATATATAATATATATATATATATATATATAATATACTGTATATTATGACGGCATAATCAGAACGTGTGTATATGTGCATAACTTTACGACGCCATAGACTAAAACGGATTAAAACAAGAGAATCCACTGTAAAATGTAATTGTTGCATACAATTAATTTTTAAAAATGAATTGTTCCATTTGAACTGAATATTGAACGATTCTGGATCAATTTTTAGAACAACTTTAATTTACAGTGTAAAACAATGCGTTTATCAGAGAGATGTCAACAAATACAGTACTAAAGTAACCATTTCATCGGTTGTTAAATATATAATGACATTTAAAACCACTTATTATAGAAAATTACGTCGCGATAAATGAATATGATTCAAGGAAAGTTCTTCTTCTATTTTTGGCATTCGAGTACCAAAAAATTATTTGGTTTTATTTACTTACAAAATGAAGTTGTGTTTAAACTTCTAAAAAACTTTGAATCCCTCATTCTGTGCCCGTAAATGAGAAGTTCTTTTTCTTCTGAAGATTCCAAAAACTCAAAATCACTTATGAACGCTTCGCTTGTCCAAAATAGTATAGTTGCAACTACCAAGACCTTCTCCATTTCGTCCAAAACTTCATATTTTGAACGTCTGCACTTCAGTTATGAAGGAGAGAGAGAGAGAGAGGAGAGAGAGAGAAATTGTAAATACAATAACCACAAAAAATATACAACAAATCTTACAAATATAAAATAAAAATTATTATATATCCATATGAACGTGTGTGTGTGTATATATATATATATATATATATATATATGGCAGTGAAAATATTTTTTGAAATGCTGATTATATATTAATAGAATTTTTTAATTCTTTTTATAAGTTACTGGAAGTAAAATGATATGTCTGTCTAATTAAGGAGCTTTCTAATGTGATGTTTTGTTTCATGAAGACTTACAAGCAATTAATCAATATTGAAAGTAGTGATGTACCGATTCCAAAATTTAGCCGATACCGATGCCGATTCTTTTCCTATATTTTAAAAATTCAATTCCCTTCATAAATTTTACTAAGCTAATATGAAAACTTTCAGTGTTCATATTTTTACATTACAAATTTGTTTAAATGCTTTTCCTTAGCTCACTACACAATATCTGGTACCAGAATTTCCTGCTCATATACCCATAGCTAAAATGATGTTAAAAAGTTTTATTACTCAGTAAAATGATAAAATAATCGTATTTTAGTTCCATAAATTGGAAACCAATATTTAAAGTAATTGTTTTTCTTTATGTTGAAGGTATTTTCTTTCTTCAACAATGTCAACAACAAAATTTTTCATTAAAATTTCAAATCCCTGGTGGCCAATTTGAATAAAAAAAAAAAAAATGGACATATAATTTGAGTTTATAAAATTACTAAAATACTTAAAATAAAGTCAACATAGTAAGATGCTTTAATACAGGGCTGTCCAACTTCTAACCTCAAGGGGGCCACATTGCTCCTGAGATATCTGCCAGGGGGCCACATTGCTCCTGAGATATCTGCCAGGGGGCCACACTCTAAAAACTAATATAAATTAAAGATTGTGCGGTTGTATAAATAAATTAAAAAACACTTTACAATACCTTGCATCTTTATTAACTTCACATCTCTCTACTTTCACTAGGTTTATTGAATCATAACACTGGTCAACACTCATTTTATTGCCAATCATATTAGAGTGATTTTGGGGTAACTTTGTGGTGCTGATTCCGAATATGACATTGGTTTTTCTAGATTGGCTCTAATTTATGAGATAATTGGTACCCCATTGAAACACGTAAAAATGCAAAAAATTTAATGTTCAGGCGGAGCCTACTTACAAATCGCATTGAAATTGTCTCAAATCATACAAAAGTAAACACATGAAATACATAATGGCATTTTATTCGGTCTCACCATCTAGAATGTTCCGGTAGTTTCCCATATGCACGCGTTATGGTTACGTTTCCTATTAATTGAGGGTATTCATTGTCTCAAGAACTAGAGCCAAATCGGAAAAACTACTTTCATTTTGGAATTCAGCAACCCCCAAAATACCCTAAATTCGTACGAATTTCCTTGGCAACGAAACAAAATTTTTTTTTTGTTGACCTGTGTAATTAGTGAGAGCACTGAGGACGATCTATCTCTTTCACCAAGCTGAGTATATCCACATTTATGTCAGTTGTAGCGAGTCTCAACGAGTGTGACAGTGATTTATTTGTTAAGGAAAAACAATAACGAGACTATAAATTTCATCTAGGAAAAGGCGCTCTCACGCAAGTAAGTACTTCCGAACATAGAACGCATCCTTAATCTAAAGTCTCTTAAGTTTGGATACAGTTCTTGGGGTAAAAGTCTGAAGAAGTCCCCGCCTTTTTCCGGCCTTCCCCTGAAAAGGGGGTCCGCCTGTAAATCACACAGTTCAAACTGTAACTGAGGCGGTTGGCTCGCAATTTCTGCTCTGAGTGGACTGCTAAACAAGGCTATGTCATCCTTCATAGTTTTAAAGTATGATAAACGATTTTTAAATTCCTCCAAAATGTTCTCTATATTGGTAGTGAAGACTGAAAAATCTGCGCCTTCACGCAGTTCCTCGGCTCGTTCTGCACACGAAGGGAAGTGAGTAAGATCATTTTTTTTTCAGGCCAAGTTTAAATAATTGTAGTTTGCTAAGGAATCCCTGTACGTGACCGAACAAATCAGAAAAATTTTGCTGCTTCCCTTGCAATTTTAAATTTAGTTCATTCAGATGTTTTGTGCTATCAGTTAAGAAGGCCAATTCACTTTAGAAACTAAGATTACATTCTTCCTCCCACAGAACAGATGTGTTGGACTTGATTTCATTCCTCAGAAATAAGTGAATCTCTTTCCTTATGTCAAAACCTAAAAACGCTTTAAAAATAGTTTGTTTATCATATAATATTTTGGAGACAACCTAGGGCCGCAAGCAAATGTGCTGAGGGCGCATGCGTCACGTGGGCCGCCAGTTGGACATCCCTGCTTTAATATATAAATTATAAAGTACAACTTAATATAGAATTATTATTGATAAAGAGTAGCTTACAATAGTTTATAATATTTAAAGATTAGCTAGTTAGAGAAAATTTAAATTTATGGGCAACTTAACTTATTAAGCTTTGCCTTTTTCTGTGAATACAGATTTTGTTTTTAAAGACAATTTTAAAATTTCAAATAATCGGTGAGAGAATCGGTTAAATTTGGCCGATGCCGATGCCATACCCAAAAACTAGCCAATTCTGCCGGTGCCGATGCCGATTAATCGGTACATCACTAATTGAAAGACATTGTATTTAATGGGGACATCACGTTTTGATTAAAATAATTGTCTATCTTCACAGAAATATTCATATTATTGGTTAGAATGTTTTTCTGTTATTTGTATTCATACATTTTACCCCATTTTCCTTCAAAAAATTATCTCTGACTAGTAAAACTTGCATCTGAACACTGTTTGGTAACATTGTTCCGTTCTCTTACAGGTATTTCTCTATAACACTGTGTAACACTGATTCTGTTTATATAGATTTTTTTTTTATGTTTTTATATGCATTTGTGGACGCTGAGTCCAAATCTGGCCTTGGTTTGTGTGTATCATCAATGGTTTCAGAGATAATCCATTTTTCATGTTTTACCAGTATAATGTTATTATGGGCGCAGCAATATCAGAATAATCAGGAATTGTTGAGAACAATCCGGATGTTCGTTGACAGTTTCTTGCTCTAGAAATTGCCCGAAACTTCCACTGTGCTATATAAAGAAGAGCGCAGAGTCTGAGAAGTCAGTAAGTGTGAGCACACAAAGAAAGCAGGTTGTTTGTCTGATAGTTACCAGCACTGAGGTACTGTGTTTCTGTGCTTCTCTGTGCTGACGATTTGAGTGTTATCGATCTTTTTTTATTGCGAACATTATTTCAGTGTTGTGAATACATCTTTTTTCTGGACTGTAATCTGTTGCAGATTTAATAACTCTTCTCTCTATATCTGCAGGTTATGATTAATGTAGTACAGTTTGGTAAAGAGAATGGCAACTAAAGCTTGTAAACACTCGCCGGATATATTCTGCTACGTTTGTGGGTATTACATAGGCCCCAAGCAAGTATCGCACAAGATTGTGAAAGGCACCAAGTTCTAGATCGCGTACCGGCTCTATTTTGGTATGCCTATGGGTAACCAAGATAAGCCCTGGGCACCCCATATGATCTGTGGAAGCTGCCGCTCCACACTTGAAGGGTGGCTGTGGGGAGTACGCAAGGCAATGCCCTTTGCGGTACCCAGAATATGGAGAGAACCAAAGAGCCACCATGACGATTGCTACTACTGCATGGTAGATGTTTCTAAGTACAGGAAAGTTAAAGGAAGGCAGACTCTTCAGTATCCAAGCATAGCGTCGTCCATAGCTCCTGTACCACATGGCGAAGGTCTTCCAATACCACGTCCACCAGAACGGGTATCTATCCATTACTTTACCTTCTGTATTTACAGACTGTGGGTCATTATGTGTCGATTTTTCTTAGTGCTGATGCTCTTCTACATATATAGCTATGCCTATATTTTGTTTCTTTGATTTGCAGGTTGAAAATGAGGATGCAGCTAGCTCATTTGAGATGTCAGCTGGTGAGGACAGTCATGATGAAGAATATACAGTAACTTTCAGTACAAACCCTCACTTTCCAAATCAGAGGAAATTGGACGACTTAATTAGAGATTTGGGTCTGGCGAAATCAGGGTCTGAGCTTCTGACCTCCAGACTCAAAGAGTGGAATTTGCTTGGAGAAGACTGCAAGAGCACTGTATACCGAAAGCGGCATGAAGAGTTTGCAAGGTTCTACGATGCCAATGGCTCTCTCTGTTATTGCAGCGAGGTTAATGATCTATTCACAGCTACTGGGTTAACACATATACCCTCAGAGTGGCGCCTGTTTATTGACAGTTCAACTCGGAGTTTAAAAGCTGTTCTACTCCACAATGGGAACAAATGTCCATCTATACCAGTTGCACATTCTGTTCAAATGAAAGAGGACTATGAAAATGTCAAACAACTGCTCACTCAAATCATGTATGAACAATATAACTGGGACGTGTGTGGTGATTTCAAAATGATTGGTTTCCTGTTAGGTTTACAAGGAGGGTTTACTAAATATTCATGTTTTCTTTGCCTGTGGGATAGCAGGGCTTCAACTGAGCACTATAAAACAGTTCAGTGGCCTTCACGTGAAGGACTGCAACCAGGAAAGTACAATGTACTCAGGGAACCTCTTGTGAAGCCTGACATAGTTCTGCTACCACCTCTCCATATTAAGTTGGGTCTAATTAGGCAGTTTGTAACTGCGTTAGATTTTGGAGGGGAAGTTTTCCAACAGATTCGGGTCATGTTCCCTAAACTCTCTGAGGCCAAAATCAAGGCTGGCATCTTTGTAGGACCACAAGTCAAGGCGCTGTTGAATTCAAAGAACCTTGAAGCCAAGATGACTCCGATCGAAAAAGAGGCTTGGTGTGCTTTCCGTGATGTGGTTCGTGTGTTTTTAGGCAACCATAAAGCACCAAACTATAAGGAGTTAGTGTTAAACTTGATTAAGTGCTATGGTAAAATGGGGTGCCGTATGTCTTTAAAATTACACTATCTGCATCACATCTAGACTTTTTTCGTGATAACCTGGGCGATGTGAGTGAAGAACATGGTGAAAGATTCCATCAAGATATTCAAACAATGGAGAAAAGGTACCAGGGCCATTGGGATGCTTCCATGATGGGAGACTACGTATGGTCGCTGATCAGAAAGGATAAGAATGTTCATACGCGGAAGTCGCGTTCTTCAGTGCATTTTTAAGGAATGCACACTGCATAACGAGGCTTGTTATTCTCTTATCGGTTCTTCTCATGATATATATTATATCCTTTGCACCATTTTGGGTTTGTCAAACAATTTTGGCTCAATAAACATTAATTTCCAATAGTGTTTTTATTTTCAGAAAATATTTGTTAGCCTTCTTTATATACTTTGCCATATGAAAAGTGTGATAACCTATATTTTTGAAACGGTTCATGATAGAGCAAAACCAATATCATTTTAGGAATCAGCGCCCTGAAATCATTAAGAAACGACAGAAAAATCACAAGAAACAGAAAAATTTTCAAATTTTATTACCCAGTGTAATGGCTCCCACAAAGGAAATACCATACAAAAATAGACTCAAGATTGATCAGTACCATCTTGGTGAAGAACTACAGAGACAACTAGCCAATAAAATAGGAGTTTCATTGTCCAAGGTGAGCAAAACCATCTCTCGTCATTCTCAAACAGGGACTGTAATGAACAAAGTAGACCGACGGCGTAAAAGGAAGACCTCAGAAAAAGAAGACAGATACATGATTTTATTGAGCAAACAGAAAGAATACTAGCGTTCGAATAGCTGCTGAAGTGAATGCGTCCCCCAGCGGCAGCATCTCTATTTTAACAGCGAAGAGACGTTTGAGGGAGGTTGTTTAATGGGTCGGGCTGCTACTAGAAAGCCTCTTTTGCGACGAAAAAATAGAGCCAGACGTTTGAAATTGGCATAAAATCACAAAGAAGGGCCACTCCAAGACTGGCAAATGCGGCTTTCTAGTAGCAATCCGACTCATTATACCAACCTCCCTCGGACGTCTATTCACTGCTGAAGTAGAAATGCTGCCGTTGCGGGACGCATTCACTTCAGCAGCTATTCGAACGCTAGTATTCTTTCTTTTACGTTTGCTCAATAAAACAATGTATTTGTCTTCTTTTTCCGACGTCTTCCTTTTTCGCCGTCGATCTATTTTGTTCATTATAGTCCCATTTTGAGAATGACGAGAAATGGTTTTGCTCACCGTGGACAATGAAACTCCTACTTTATTGGCTATTTGTCTTTGTAGCTCTTTACCAAAAAGGTATTAATCAATCTTGATTCTATTTTCGTATGATAT
>JAJOZX010000987.1:472500-487500 GCA_023014485.1 Bathynomus jamesi | reverse complement strand
TGAGTATCCCAGTTGCTGAATTATCGTATTCACACTTCCTTCACTAATTCCTAGCTCCAGTGATAGCTCCTTATATGTGACGCGCCGATTTGATCGAATGATGCTGTTAGGACGTTGCACAGTGTGAGATGTCACAGCCGATGCCGGGCGACCGCTACGTGCTCATCATCGAGGCTAGCTCTCCCTCTCTCCGATGATCTTACCCCATTGGACTATGGTTCAATGGGGACGAGTATTGTTCACGGACGAATCAAGATTTAATCTTCGAACATCCGATGGACGGGAAAGAATGTGGAGAAGAACAGGAGAAAGATTCGCCCCGTGCACTTTTACGGAGAGGGTTTCTTTTGGAGGAGTCCATTTGACATGCTCACAAGCGAAAGCAAGACGAGCATTGTGGTGGTGTGGGAGCAATTCCGGGTCCATTGCTTGACGTCTAGCATGTAAGCCACTTTCCATAAGTCTCCGTCTAACGATTCGCTCCGATACACTGACGTTTCGAGACCTTTCCATCTCACTGCGGACGTTTGTGGCAGTCAAGCGACGATCTCGCTAAACACTCAAGACGATGAAACGATCGTCACGGGCAGATGTGCAGCGCGATCTTCCAGATCCTGGTCTTCTGGCGTACTCTCCTGTCTCCACATAACGTTGGTAGACACGTCGAACCGTTGTTCTTGGAATTCCTAGCGCATCGGCGACGTAACGCTGGCTCCCACCATCTTCAATTAGGGCGACGACTCTCGCGACGTTCACGGCACTCAAATCCATTGTAAATGTCCAATTCTGAAACCCAAAAGAATTAGAAGTCTATCTGTTACTAAACGCAAATGCCTACTCTCACTAGTGGAAGAAAAAAGTGGCACTAGCAGTCTAAGAGCAACTGAATGTCAGACTGTCGAATTCTTAAAAGAAGTCGAAAATTCGTTACAGCTAGTGTGTTCGCAGCTGACGTTGTTTTGTCTCCTTATTTGGTTGCCTCATAGACTATATTTTCGAATTTTAAAACTTTTATAAACAGAAGCTTGCCCACTTTTTTGCTTTTCCCGATATTCCAAGTGGGCCGATTTTTCTGTCGCTCATTGTATATATGCAGGGACGTTGACAGGGGGGGATACGAGGGCTTCAAACCCCCACCCCGAAATAAAATCATAGGTTTGATATTTCTAGGCATTTATTTAAAATTATAAGTAAATTATAAGCAAGTACGCCATGCTAAGTACCTTCAGCACATGTTTAATTATTGTAATACAGTTATGAATGTTTTTTTACTCATTTACCCACTTTTAATATATTTATACCGGGTTGCCCAGAAAAAAGTAAGCTATTGCTTTTAAGATTTTATTTGTTTTATTTTTGAAAAATCTGCAACAAAGATAAATAGAGTACATAAAAAATAAATATTATAAAGACATATAGAAGTGCTACATATAAAAGCAAATTATTTATTTAAATCGTTATAAACACAAGCAAATCTTAACAATAGTAAATATAATAGTTGATAAAAGCAATAGCTTGCTTTTTTCTGGGCAACCCGGTATATGACCATATATATATATGTTAACCCCTCCGTCTATGGCCCGGGGTGGTTCGAAGTCGACGGGGGTTCTAGTTAGGTGGCAGCAACGGATGTGTGACTTGCAGTAGTTTTCTTCTATATTACTCTCCGAGTTCTTCTATAGTGGCTCGGAGGACTCTGATAGACTTACTAAAAATGCTGAAGGTTCCGGATTCTTCTTATAGCGTATCCGGAAAGTTTAATGACTAAGTTCTTCTGAAGAGAGCAAGGCTCGAAGGATAAGATAAAAACTATCTTCAACTGTAAATTTACTGCTAAAATGTACAGGTAGTGCTCAGCCTCTGAATTAGCTTCTGAATGACAATTGAACATTTTTACTGGGGTTATACCCAAAAACTGCTAACATCATTATTATTAAATGCTAAAAAGGCTGTATTATTTTTGCACAATATTCAAAAGTAAAGTAAATTTTTAGCTGTGGTAAGGCTTGAACGAGTAAACAAATATTTGAAGACGAAACCATATTTTTATCTTAAACCGCGACTTTTCAGATCTGATGTTATCATGATCTGCCAAGTTAACTAAAAGTGGAAATCGGACTATGCATCTTTACACTAAAATATGTATATGAGTAAAATTTTAAGGTTTAAGATGTACAATTTTAATGCTTAGCAAGACATGATCTCATCTTTATAACGAAAGGAATGTATACAAAATATGAACATTGCAAAGCTTAAGCACGATTCCTTATTAAGCGAAATCTAAAAAAATGATTATGAGATTTTAAAAAAACAACAGGTCACCAATTATTTGGCAAAGTAGAAGGCAAATCAAAAATTTTATCCAAACTCGCGTTGGGCGATTTTGGTCCTTATGAGTATAGGCATTATATAAAGTTAAATATATAAGAATATACAGGATTATATAAATACATGAACCATATAACATGAATTTTTAAATGGATACTTTTTCTTAAAATGGATACAAGAACTACATAAATGAATACAAGAATTACATGAAGAATAAGATAGTATAGGAATATGGGAGTTATTTATGGTTCATTTTTACAGGGCTCTCCCCTCTAGAATGATATTAATATAATAATGTAACATCCTAACTAATGCTAACTAGATGATAACTATTGGTTTTATAATACAGATTTATATATACAACATAAGTCGGGTGGTTAAGTCTAGTTCACGTGGTCTGGGTACGCACTCTTGGTCGTGCATAAATAGTTTCATGTTCCGTGTCACTTGGTTTTCTTTGTTCCCAGAATGATCTTTTCACCACAAATATACCGAGGATAATAGCGCATACAATAATGATACTAACGGCAGATGTTGAGAAAATGGTTACTGGTTGTAGTATTTGTAAGAGGTTGTTTTGGTTACACTGGTATGCATCAATTTTGCTGTCACGGGTTTTGTAAGTGATTCTTATAGAGGTTTTCCTGCTCATTTCGAATCTGCAATCCGTTTTTCTCAATCAGCTCAGGTTATCCAGCTATGGCCTCATAAGTAAAATAGAATTTTTCATGATTTTGTCAAAGCGGAATTGGAACAGTAACATCTATCATCACTTGTTTCACTTGTATAATATCTTTTTTTACTTTTCAGGCATATAGATAAAATATTTCATAATGAATAGAGCATGTAAAAATTATCCCAATAGATTCTGCTACATATGTGGGACGGTTACCATGCCAAATAACCAGTCCCAAATCACTAAATTTGTGAGGACAATGTATAGAGCATACTTTGGAATTAAGCTAGGGGACCAGGACAAAAATTTCGCCCCTCATATGTGCTGCAAGACGTGCATTGAAAATTTGAGAAGATGGAGCAAAGGCAGAGCGAAATCTTTGCCTTTTGGAATTCCCATGATTTGGAGAGAAGGAAAGGATCACGTGACAGATTGCTATTTCTGCATGACAAACCTCCAAGGTGGGCTTATAAATTTATTTTTCTTAAATATTTTGAAATCCTCGTATGAAACGACATAATATTCACCATAATGTAATATTCACCATATATAGCATAATATTCACCATAATGGTAATCATACATTTACATATACATATTGTTTTAGAAAATACATTTACACATATATATTGTTATACAAGTTACATTTACATATACAATGATTGTATATTTTCTTTCTTTTCCATTCATATTGTCCCCGAAGGGACAATATGAATGAAAAAGAAAGAAAATATACAGACTCCATCGACCTATTTCATATCTTACAGACCGCAGCCTTCCCTCACGAGCCGCCACTGTCTGAATGCTTCTTCTATTTCATATGCAAGTTTTATATCCATGTTTCTGTGTTTCTATTTTCAGGAGTTAACAAGAAGAATAAACACATTGTTGTATACCCTGACATTCCTTCTGCTATGAGACCTGTACCCCATGGTCCTGGAATTCCAATACCCGACCCACCTCAAACCCTGGACTTCGATGATTCTGATGATGAATCAATGACCAATGCCAATGACCAGTCCCAGTCGTATATACCTCAAAATACTGCTTCAAATGAGCCGAGGCCTCTCAACCAGGCCAAACTAATGATCTTACCAGGGATTTAGGACTTTCCAAATTAGCTGCCGAGATCTTGGGCTCACGACTTCGAGAGGACAACTTGCTGGCTCCGGGAACAACATTCTCCTGGTATAGGAAACGAGAGGAAGAATTCCGCAAGTTTTTTGCAGTGCATGAAAATACCTCTTCCTTAGTGTATTGCTGCAATGTTGAGGGGCTAATCGAATCCTTGGGCCTGCCATATAACGCATCAGAATGGAGGCTATTTATAGACTCGTCTAAACGAAGTTTGAAAGCAGTACTTTCAACATTGGGAATAGGGTTGCATCAGTCCCTGTAGCACATTCCGTACAACTTACTGAGAGCTACGATAACATGAAAATTTTACTGGATGCTCTCGTATACGACCAACATAACTGGAGGATCTGTGGAGAATTGAAGGTAATACTAATATCATAAGTAAACTATTGCTATTGACTATGTTGTTTTTCCAAAGGTTATTTGAGAGCGTATAAGAACACTTAACTTCCCCACAGAAGTGATACATTTTTTATCTGATAGAACAAATTCTCTAAATTCTTTAAATATTTTCATTTTTTTTCAGATTGTGGCATTTGTATTGGGAATGCAAGGGGGATACACGAAATACCCATGTTTCCTCTGCAAATGGGATAGCCGAGCGGATGAGAAGCACTATGCACAGCGTGAATGGGCATCCAGAGAGAATTTTGAACCTGGGTCGCATAATGTCGTTTCAGTGCCCTTGTACCACCAACAAAAATTTTGCTCCCACCACTTCATATTAAGCTGGGCTTGATGAAAAATTTCATCAAATCAATGAATAAGGAGGGTTCAGCATTCCGATATCTCGAGAGTAAATTTCCTCATATATCTGATGCTAAACTAAATGCTGGGGTTTTTGATGGTCCTCAAATTCGAACTTTGATCAAGGATACTCAGTTCGAAAATGCAATGACTCCAACTGAGAAGAATGCCTGGCAGGCATTCAAATCAGTTGTCACTGATTTTCTTGGCGAGCGTAGAAGTCCAGAATACGAGTCCGTTGTCGAAAACTTGATGGAAGCTTTCAAAGCTCATGGGTCGCGCATGTCCATAAAAATGCACTTTTTGTGGTCCCACTTGGACTATTTTCCTGAAAATTGCGGGGATTATAGTGAGGAACAGGGTGAATGATTTCACCAAGATATCAAAATAATGGAAGAGAGGTACCAGGGAAACTGGGATATCAATATGCTGGCGGACTATTGCTGGTGTTTGAAGCGAGACGTGCCCGAAGAAAAACACAGATGGAAAGCCAAAAAAACTTCATTCCTTCCTCAATAAACTTTTTTCCATATTCATTGTATGAATAAAAGTATTTATTCACACACTGTTTTCATTTTTCACGAGTGTTCTTATAATATTACTCGTATCTACAGTGTTTAAGCTAAAAAAATCAATAAATTTGGGGATAAAATTGGACTTATAATAAATGGCCAATAGAGAAAAAACCTGCCCTGATTGAGGAAAACCAATGTCATTTTCGAATTCGGCATGGTCGAATTATGTAATATGAGTTGAAAAAACCCTCACAGCAGACAAAAAAATTTCATATGCATACCAGTGTTATCATCCGAAATTTTAAACCGGCTCAATTGATCATTCCATTCAGGGGCATGTAGTTCGGGTAGGATGGTTACAGGTTTTATGGAGAGATTTAAGATCTCTATGACGGGTTTAAATTTAATTTGCGACGGGAATGGGTATGAGTTATTAAGGGTAACCTTATACGGGTTGTATATTTGGAGGGCTTTTGAACGCAAGGAGCAACCAATTGGTAGCCGAATAACCATAGGGATTGTAATGAGGGAATAATTCGATGGACACTCGAGAGTAGCGGCAGTCCTGTTCGCGAAGGAAACCCAGATGTCTGGTCCAATTCGTAGTTGGATGGTTTTAGGGGAATTAAATTTTTTAAATGAACATACGGGGGCATGCCGGTCACGAATTAAATCGATAAAGCAAGACCTAGTAGTTGGAAGAATAACTGGTTTGAGTGGAGGGCAGACGAGTTGTTTATTTGGTTGCGGGAATCGGCAATGCCGGACGTCGCTATCTGACATCATAGAATAAGCTGATAGATCTTTGGTGAGGAAAAGGTAAGGTGGTACGGTGGGTAAATACAATCGATAGACATTAGAGTTATTTTGGTAGGGTGTTGGGAAAGGGTGAAATTTATATACGTCATAAGTGAGGACATCGAAAAATGGTATAATTATGAGGTATGTGTAGGGGCGTGGTCCATGTACAGTCCAGGTGTATTCTAGAAATTGAGGGTAATTAGTGTGGTTGAGTGGGAATATGGGTGATAATTTTAATTGTGACTGGGCGGTGTGAATCAAGGACTGAAGTATTTCCCATGGTATTAGGGTGGAAAGAGTGATTTTTCCATGGGCTAGCTGGGTTGCACGCAAAACCTTGGAATGAATCGTAGTTATTCGTTGTAAGTATTTATCGATTAGGGTTACTTGTAGGTTCATTATCTCTATTAATTCTAGATATCTTTTGTGTTCTTTGTATTGAGCTAACATGGATTCAAGGTATGTGAATCTGTCCGAAAGGGAGTGAAGGAAGCGATTGTTTTCGTGTAATGACCTAATAGTTTGTTCTAACATGTGTCCATTATATTGTCGATTTCGCGCGAAGAGATTCAATTTAAGTTCAATTCTTTTAATATCTTCTTCGGTTGCTAATCCGAATAAACCTTTGAACAGTTTCCCTCCTATATCTATCAGTCCCCTTTTACTTCTTTGGTTAAAGTTTTCTGAATTTTTAGTTTCAGTTTGTATCCATGGTAAGGCTAATATTTCTGATAGGGCGCGTGCTGTAGTTTGAATATTTTCGAGGGTATTTTCTAACAGAACGCGACTAATCTGATCTTTTCCTTGGAAAGAATTCTGGACTTTACTTTCAAACGTTTTTAATTGGGTTTGTATCTGAAGGAGATTGATTTTAATTCTAGCAGGGGGTTGCAAATTTATATAAAGGTCTGCGTGCCCTTTCAAAAATTTACCTTCTGCAAGTTTTTCTATAACAACTCCGGTAGAAATTTTAATGCTAGGTCTACAAGAGTAAATAATTTGGAAAATTATAAGGGGGACAATTTTATTCATTTCTACGCCTTAAGTTATACGGAGCTGGGGGTAGTTGTGTGGATACTTGTGTGGATACTTGTGTTTGTGGGCGAAGGGGTCGGCCTCGTTTTGGTGGCAATGGGGGTCGACCGTTGAGCTCGGATTCTGAGCGGGTTCGTTTCTTATGTGAAGGTTCTAGTTCACGTGGGTGATGCATTTGCGGGCGGTATGTAGGGTCCGTGCGTCGATCATCAATCGGCGAGGGTGGTGACAGAGGAGATGGTGGAGTTGGAGGAGATGGTGGAGTTCCACTGAGTGATCCTCTCGAAGGGGTTTCTCCAGGGTCTGGGTCCGATGGGACGCTTGGCTCTGGGGCCTCCTCTTGTTCAGAGATTGCCTCGAGTACTGGTGGTATTACGAGGTACCAATCTTCGTCATGGGTAGCGGTTCCCGCGGTGACCACTTCAGTTTTTTGATCCCTGCCCGATTTGTTAATATCTTGACCTTTTGAAGGATAGGCGGCTCGAACGCCTGGCAGCTGTTTTTTGGGAAGGTGTTGTTCGGAAGCTATCTTCAAATTGTCAGCGTGAATGATCTTTAGTTTGGAATGATCCCGGAGGTCGAGGATTTCATAACGATTTTTTCCGAGGTTTTTCATAATCCTATATGGGCCATCCCATTTTGGGTATAATTTGCGATGAGCACCTGGCGGTTTCACGCTCTTCAGATAACATCGCATACCGACGATTATAGTCCGTTGACGGGGATGACGCCTATGTTGCTCTTGCTCCATCTGTTGGTTTCGTTGGTCGAGGGCATAGCGGATTATGTCAAAAATCTTGAAAGATCGTTCAGCTAGTTGCTGATTTGCTTCTGCCATTTCGGAAGATGTTAGACTGCCGGGTCGGTTTGGTCGGGCAAATCAAAAGGTAGACGCTTGTCGTAGTGATAGAGAACGAAATGAGGGGTGTCCCCGATGGACACATTATAGCCATTGTTGATGGCTGTTTGTACCATGGGAAGGGAATCATCCCATGTACGGGAGGATGCATCGACAACGTGGCGCAGGGCTTCCAA
Organism: Bathynomus jamesi; assembly: GCA_023014485.1. NCBI lineage: Eukaryota > Metazoa > Arthropoda > Malacostraca > Isopoda > Cirolanidae > Bathynomus > Bathynomus jamesi. The sequence continues at coordinate 479,227 of JAJOZX010000987.1, read as the reverse complement.
GATCTTTCGATTGTGCCTTTCCACTAAGCCGTTTGCCTGCGGATGGTATGCCACAATGTGTGTATTTTTAATTTTACACATGTTACAGAGTGACTCGAACAGTTTGGAAGTGAAACTAAGGGCGTTATCCGAGATTAGGATGGAAGGAGTGGTATGATTTTGGATGACGCGTTCCACTAGGGCTCTTGCCACAGTTTCCGAGGTCTGGTCTGGAATGGCGGCTACTTCGCTGTAACGCGAGAAGTGGTCCGTAAACACAATGATGTACTGATTTCCCTTTGATGTTTTGGGAAATGGTCCCAGTATATCCATTCCAGTTCTTTGCCAGGGCCTTTGGCATACTGGATATTTATGCATCGGAGCTGTGGATGGTACGTTGCCCTTATGCTTTAAACACGACGGACATTCGGCGATGTATTCTTGTACCTTTTGTTCATCTCGGGAAAGTGGTATCGCTCCAAAAGACTCTTGATGGTGCGATCCGGCCCCATGTGTCCATACAAAGGTGAGTCGTGACAAAGTCCAATGGCTATATCGACGAGATCCTTTGGTATCTCCACGAGGTCGTTTCCATCTTCGTTCCTGAAATGTACGAGCCCATCTTTGAGGTTGTACTGTTCTTTTACCTTCGATGGTTCCTTTTGTTCCAGGCGCGCCCGAAGGTTCTGGGTGTGTTGGTCCTGTTGTTGGGAGTATTGCAGACACTCGTAGTCGAACACAGGAAGAATTCCTATTTTATTCACTTGGGCGTCGGGCTTGAGTCTCGACAATCCGTCTGGAATAACTTGCAGTTTTCCCGGTTTGTATACGATTTTCGCTGCAAAGTCCTGAATCAACAGAGCCCATCTACTCAATCGTCCTTCAAGTAGCTTGTCCTTGAAGAGGTACGTGAGTGGCTTATGATCAGTCTTGATGGTTACATCGTAGCCATAGACGATATTTCGGAATTTTTTCAAAGCCCAATATACCGCTAGGGCCTCTCGGTCCGTAGTGGAATAATTCCGTTGAGGTGCAGAGAGAAGTTGACTGGCATAAGCAATGGGTAATTCCACACCGTCTACGTCCTGTAACAGGACGGCTCCTAGTCCATAGGAGGAAGCATCTGTGGCTATGATGAAGGGTCTTGTGTAATCAGGATATTGTAAAATGGGATGACAGGTTAGTTTATTAATTAAAGTTTCAAAGGCATGTTGGTGATCGGATTCCCAGTTAAATTTCGAATTTTTCTGGAACAAATTAGTAATGGGTTTAGCAATATTCGAAAATTGGGGGATAAAGTTCCGATAGAATCCGACAAAACCAATAAATGCACGGGCGTCGTCGATGGTCTTGGGTACAGGGTACCTTTCCAGGGCTTCGAGTTTGGCTGGATCAGGTTTAATTCCTGTGGACGAGAGTAGGAATCCTAGGTATACCAGGGATTCTTGTAAAAAATTGCACTTTGCAAGCTTCAGTTTAAGGTGTGCTTTTCTCAAGTGTGATAGCACATTCTGAAGGCGTTGAAAGTGTGTTTTTATGTCCGAACTGTAGACGATAATATCGTCAAGATAAACGAGAGCTTCGACACCTAATAGGTCGGAAAGGACTATATTCATCAACCTAGAGAAATTAGCAGGCCCATTTCGGACTCCGAAAGGTAAAACCTGGAATTCGTAATGGCCTCGGTTAGTGGAGAAAGCAGTCAATGCCCGAGATTCGGGACTGACCTCCATTTGCCAATAACCCGATGCTAAATCGAGGGATGAAAAGAAGTTCGCTTTCCCTACGTTCAGAATTGTTTCCTGCATGTTTGGAATCGGGAAACGGTCTGGGATGGTAATGTTGTTCAGGCGTCTAAAATCTATACAAGGGCGAGATGTTCCGTCCTTTTTGGAGACGAGAATCATAGGAGCGGACCAGGGACTAGCTGAAGGCTGAATGACATCCTGCTCCAACATGTCCTTGATGTGTTCCTCAATAGTGACTAACTGGGAATGTGGAACCCGATAGGGAGGAATGAAAATGGGTTTGGAATTGGGTTCCAACTTGATTTCAAAAGGGACCAAATTAGTTCGGCCCAGAGGATCTCCTTTTAGGGCAATCACATCTCTATTTCTTATCAGGAAATCGAGAAGTGATTCCATTAGTTTGGGATCCTGTAAAGCTGGTGACTCCTGAAGGGAGTGCTCCAGACATTTCTTATATTCTTCTTTTAATATGAAGGATTTAATTCTAAGGAACTGGAAACACGATTTATCATACTGATGGGGAAATCTGAATCTACTTCTACTGTGGAAACAGTTCCTATTTTCTGATTTGAAGTTAATTCTATAGGACTTTTTCCTTTGTTTAAACAAACAACAGGGATAGCTGAATTCTGACTCTGACTAAGGACTTGGGCAATAAGAACATCTCTTTTGAAATTACTTTTCTCTGTAATCAGAGTACGCTCTGACTCTAATAATTTTCCTTGACTGTTAACTACTTTTGCTAGGAAACAAATCTTCTCATAAGGTGCTACTGTTATATGCTCGGTAGGGCATATGAAAAATTGTGAATCTGATTCTGGTTCGGCGACTAAAATTTGCCTTATTGGCTGAACTGAAGCTGGCTGACTGGAAACTGGCTGACTGGAAACTGGCTGACTGGAAACTGGCTGACTGGAAACTGGCTGACTGGAAACTGACTGACTGGAGGAAACTGACTGTCTGGAAACTGACTGACTGGAAACTGGCTGTGTTGATCCAACTGGATTCAACAACTGGAACTGATTACCCTGGGGTCTGATTTCTGGAGCGGTTGTCCCTCTGGATGCAACCGGCTGACTTGATCTGCTATCAAGTGGAGGGGGTTTCCTATTTCTTTCGGAAATCTGAACTGAACTAAGTCTATTAGCATTAAGTTGTCTGTCATTCTCGCGGAGATGGTGTGTCCTATTTCGACACTTTACTAACTTTCCGGCTGGGTAAATCTCCCATTGATTCCGGTTAAAAAAATCCATACCTAGTAGGATGTCTGTCTGAAAGGTGGCGACTGTGTCCACTATACAACATTTCGCGGGGTATACCGCGTTTCCAACTTCTAAATATAACTCAATTTCTCCGTATGTGGGTATGGGTGTGCCCGTAACTCCTCTGAGTTGGCAGGATGGTGCCTTAAGTTCATATTTGTAATTTGTACTCTCTAGTAATTAACGTCGCGTGTGCTCCTGTATCTAGGAGAGCAATTAAATCTTGGTTATCGGTGCTACAATTTATTATTAAATCTAGGAGGTCCGCACCTATTATCCTGATGGGGAGTTTGTGTGCGTATCTGGGTTCATTACTGTAATTTAGGGGGGAGGAGGTTGAACTGCCGCCTCCAACGTAGGGTCTAAAAAAAGGGCTCGAATGGCAGTGGCGGCTCGTGACTAAAAATTCTAGGGGTGCTGTCTCTAAGAATGGGTTGAAATAATTACTGAAATAAAAGGATGAGCATTGAGCAATGAATAAACGTTTCAAAAGTTATTGAAAAAGTTATTCAGTGAGCTCATCCTTATATTGTTCTTGATTATTTCAATTGTAAATAAAAAATTTAGGGGTACTGCAGTTCCGCAGTGCCTACCGACGAGCCGCCACTGTCGAATGGTCTTCTATGGGAGGACCTGGGTCATATTCTACGGGAATATCATACGCTGGAGGGTGTTCTTGAAAACTGTTCTCTGGGGAAAATGATTCCTCCACGGGTACTTCTACATACCGAACTAGTTGACCTTGCTGGTTGTACTGAGGTTTGTACATGGGGTAAGAGTGTGGTTGACCCTGTGGTCGTGATCTATTGGGTTGGTAGTTCGACTGAGGCTGGGAATGGACTGGTTTCTGGGGATTGGATGACTTTTGGGATACGTTTTGGGAACGTGGTTGGTTTGGTTTCTGAAAGTGGGGTCTATACCCTGCAGGGGCTTTATCAGCACACTTTTGGCGATCGCCACGGCAATGACCATGTTCGTGACAGTGGGAGCAATAAGAGGGATAATTACACTGACTTATCATGTGCCCAAAACTATCGCAGTTAAAACACTGTGGAGGAGGGCGTGTATTCTGGGTTTGGGGGGGCTTATTTCTGGGGTGGTGTTCCCTGCATTGGCCTCGATTTATAGGGTTGTTGTTGGTGTTGTGGCTGCTGCTGTTGAATATAATGTACGGGGGTTTCTCTACTCTTTCGGTAGTTCTGGTTTGCTAAATCGGGGTAATGTTCCCGTGTTTTGTTTATGGCTACACTTACAGGTTTGTCAACATTTAAAAACTCCTGAAACTTTTTTTAGGTGCTCCGGGTAGGTTTTGGTAAATGGTTGTGGCTACTATTAGATTTCTTTGTTTCGAAGTGAAAGTTATGCCACATGCATTTTCTGCGGCCCGGAGGGCTTCTCCTACAAGTTTATGTGTACGTGTAATAAAATTGTTTAAATCTTCGTGTTCCTCTTTCTTCCATTTAGCTTGGAAGACTGCTTCTAACGTGGCTAAGGGTTGTGCAAGGGTTATTTCTTAAAAAAATTCTAATAAGTTTTGTTTAAAATCGTCCCATGTTGTAGCTTCGCTAATTGATGGGACGTAAGTGACTGTGTCATGAGCATTCCCTTCTTTCGGGTCGATAAATCTTTTTCTTCCCTAATTTTTATATCATTATCGGTAATATTTTCGCGTAAGAAATGTTGCTCTAAAGATTCAACCCAAGGTCTTACGCGTGGTTCAACAAAACGATTATCTATGGTCCCCTTAAAAATTAAAACTATGAGGAAGGTTTACTAGTCTGCCTAAGTTAATGTATGCTGGGGCGGGGGTTTGAGACTGAGACATATTGGCTTGTGTGGTTGGGAGTATGTTTGAAGGGCGCGGGGTAGGTGGAAAAATGGGTGTAGGTAAATTTTCGATGTCAGAAAGCGCACCGTCTGAATCGCTCATATGTGAAGGTACTTATTAATGTGTTCTAATTAGGTCTGCTTGACCGATCTTAATTTATGGAATGATCACTTAAGGGGTTTTCCTAACTACACTATCTAAAAAAAATAAATGCACAACAATTTGCCTAACTGGGGGAAAATTTGAAAAGATTGTAAACAAAAATAAAAATGTAAACAAAATTTCACTCGAATGTACGTGAAGGTATGGTAATACTATGTTTGGTACATTAAATAAAATTATACTATACTAACTAGAATAGTAAAAATAACTGAAAATAATTCTGTGACAATAATTCTGTGACAATTCTGTGACAGTAATTCTGTGACAATACTGTTTTCAATAAAAAAAAATGTATCACTGGTGTCTGAAGTGTTCACTGTGTTTTGTGTTAATTCTGGCTCAAAATTAAATATTAATTGTTAATAATAACGACTTTTCAAATGTTTAGAAATTATTTTAAAAAAGAGTTTTGTACTTAACAAGATTCCTACGGCGAAATCCTTAGAGACGTGTCCTGAAGACGTGTCTTGCTGGCCACTTGTTCTTGGATGAAAACTAGGCGTGGAGAACTTGGAGTCGTGACGCACCGGTTCAAGGGTGGATGTGACGAACTAGAAGTCGTGACACGCCGGTCAACTGGGTGTTGGTTCTGGTTCCAGGGTCTGGAAGACTGGAAGAATCCTGGAGTCGTGAAGATCCTGGCAGGGTCGCCAGTTGTTAACCCCTCCGTCTATGGCCCGGGGTGGTTCGAATTCCTTATTAAGCGAAATCTAAAAAAATGATTATGAGATTTTAAAAAAACAACAGGTCACCAATTATTTGGCAAAGTAGAAAGCAAATCAAAAATTTTATCCAAACTCGCGTTGGGCGATTTTGGTCCTTATGTAAAAATGAATACATACACGTACATACATATGAGTATAGGCATTATATAAAGTTAAATATATAAGAATATACAGGATTATATAAATACATGAACCATATAACACATGAATTTTTAAAATGGATACTTTTTCTTAAAATGGATACAAGAACTATATAAATGAATACAAGAATTACATGAAGAATAAGATAGTATAGGAATATGGGAGTTATTTATGGTTCATTTTTACATATATTTAAATAATACTTTAAAAATAGGCATGGATTACTTATGGGTATATGGGTATAATTTAGTTTTCATTGTATCTCGGTTTTATAACTTCATTTATGCGTGACTGGGTACAAAATATTAGTTATTTGTAGCGTGAATAAACTCCAAGAACATTCTCTTTCCAAATTAAAATATTCAGATGGCTTTCTGAATTCTTCTATAACTCTTTTCATCACTTTTTATGCCATCAGTAGTTGGTCGTAAAAAAAGAAGAGTTACGAGGCGTTACAAAAACAAGAATAAGCCTCAAAGACCTTTCGGTCCACTCGGGGAAGTGCCTGTTATTAAACTGCTTCATTTTTAACTTATTCTAGCAGTAGTACAAAAAAAGGATAAAAAAGCATAGAGCTCTCTCCCCACCTCCCGCTCCCTCCCCGTCAGAGGCGGGTATGGAAAAAGATTGAAAAATACTGGAAAAGTAGCCAGAGAAATTTAAGAGGAAAGAGGAGAATACATAAGCTAGCTCTACTATTACGCTATGTGCACACAGAGATCGTACACTAGATAGCACCGCTGTATAAATTGACCAATAATATACTTGTGCCGATCGCACATCAACCATTTGGTATCGTCACAAAAATCTCGAACGTATGGTTTTGATTTTATGCAAAATATTTCCAGTTCTCTTTACCAAGGCATCGATCCACAAAGACTC
>JAJOZX010000987.1:420000-462500 GCA_023014485.1 Bathynomus jamesi | reverse complement strand
TTAAAGCAAGCCTAGTCCCTACATTCAGAACCTCTATATAAGTAAAAGACTCGTTGCATTCACGTCGGATTGAATAAACAAAGAAAAAGGGGTAACTATTGTATTTTTAGCCAAAAAAAACAAACTTAAACCTCAACCGGGACTTGAGCGTCCACTTTTCAAGGCACGTAACCCGTCCGTTTAATATACACAAACTCAGAATGGTCCCCTGAGAAATTTATATGTTAAACACAGACCGTGCATGGAACAAGGAACTCTTCTGGGAAAATTAAATCCACTATAGTCCGAATAAGTAATGGTAAATGACAAATACCATTCTGAGTTTGTGTATATTAAACGGACGTGTTACGTGCCTTGAAAAGTGGACGCTCAATGTCCCAGTTGAGGTTTAAGTTTTGTTTTTTTTGGCTAAAAATACAATAGTTACCCCTTTTTCTTTGTTTATTCAATCCGACGTGAATGCAACGAGTCTTTTACTTATATAGAGGTTCTGAATGTAGGGACTAGGCTTGCTTTAAACCCTAGGTCCATGTCCCAAAGCTGGATCCTGTCTGCTTTGCAGATAGCTGGTGAGGGAAGCTATATTTATGGGATCTCTTTGCGAGAGACCCGTTGCCCACGTCGGGCTAAAATCATGAAAAAGAAAAACTATGGTATTTGTCATTTACCATTACTTATTCGGACTATAGTGGATTTAATTTTCCCAGAAGAGTTCCTTGTTCCATGCACGGTCTGTGTTTAACATATAAATTTCTCAGGGGACCATTCTGAGTTTGTGTATATATATATATACACACACACACACACACATATATACTTTGTATCAACTACCTTGATTGAAACATTAACTCTCCTTCCTTTAGTTATTTCTGCAAAAGTAATCAAAATATAATCATGATGATAATGATTGATAAATGAAAAATCATCTATCTTTAACTAATTAGTAATCGAAACCTCAATTAACAACACTTGCCGTTAACGCAATCTATTCACAATACAGTAAAGTTAGCGAGCGTGGATAACATCATTTTTCTATAAGCGAAAATAAGAAATAAGTCGGTAGTGTCGCGATAGATTCCACGTATTTGTGTGACCCGAGCGCTGTACCAGTTTATGTCCTTCATCACTGATTATTATCTTTACATTGAAGTCAGTAACTTTCACAGAATTTGAAACTGGCAAATTCACAAGGGTTGGAAAATTATTTAAACGACTGTTAAAATTTCACTTAATGTACGATTACACCACAAATTACACTTAAATGATACCGAAATTTAAAATTACACCCAAAATTACAAACAGCAACAAATGAAATTTGTAACTCAATAACGAGTTTAACCCTTTAAGTTCTGAATTTTTTGTAGGGTTAAGTTATGAATGCTTGTATTTGAAACGTTAGCAATTTGTACCTTCAGTCCTTAAAACTTAAAAGATTAAAAAATTTTTACTTAAAGCTTTTAGCAGAACCTTAAAACACACACACACACACACCCACACACACAATCATATATATACTGTCATAATATACATAATATATACTTACGGGGATTGTCCAAATCTTCCATTGCTCCTAGTTGAATAGGGTTTGGCCCCTGCCCTGAAGAAATGTGGCTTCGCCATACCCAGATTTGCGAGAAGAAGGACTCCCAATGCCCCTGTCAGTAAAATCTTTAAAAAAAATAAAATAAAAATTAGAATTAAAAATATTTTTTAAACTGATTTAATTTAAGATTTCCACATTCAAAATTAAAATTTACTTAAAAACTAATTCACAAGTTTAATATTTAATCAACTTCAGCTTATTTATATATATATATATATATATATATATATATATATATATATATATATATATAGGTGCTGGTTAAGTGTGCGGTCTACCTACGATTGGTTAGGTTTAATCATGATATTTTCGTTAAAACTAACGAAAATATCATGACTAAACCTAATCAATCGTCAAGGGCGATTGACAATGGGATGTAAACAAACAATTAGTAAACAAGATAAGAAGCTATAATTAAAAGGTAGACCGCCGAATCGTAGGTAGACCGCACACTTAACCAGCACCTATATATATATATATATATATATATATATATATATATATATATATTAAAGAACTCACAAAAATAAACCTTACAATTGTCACTCTTAAGTACATTGCAGCAAAAGGTACACTATGATATTTTATTTCAAAATACAATAATATGAACACACTATTTCAGAAAATAAACTTTTATATATATATATGTGTGTGTGTGGTGTGTGTGTGTGTGTGTGTGTGTGTGTTTATTTATATACAGAGTCGTTCAGTTTGGGTTATAGGATCTGGCACTAAAAGTCAAATGAACACGAAATAACTTGCCACATTTTTATATATTCGTTCACAAAGTATTTTAGTCTTTATTTACTTTTACAATAAAGCTTTTTCCGTTCATTTGTTTACATTATTCATTTTCTTTTTGCTGGAATTTTAAAGGAGTTCATGGCATCATTTTAAAATGTTTCTGCGTTAAGTTGTATATATATATATATATATATACGGTGTGTGTGTATATATATATATATATATATATATATATATATATATATGGTGTGTGTATATATATATATATATATATATATATATATATATACACCTCGGTGGTGTAGTGGTTAGCGTCGCTGACTACGAATCCATCGGCCCCGGGTTCGAGACTCGATGACGGCAGCCGGCGCGCAGCAGAACCCAACTGTTCATCCTTCCACACAATAAAAGAAAGTAGTTGGTAGATAAATGGGTGGCCTAGTGGTTAAGACGCTGGGCTGCCTGTGGGGCGTGGTTCGGATTCCACGTTAAACTGTAGGTCTAAGGTGGAGCGAAAAGCTTGACCTTCGTCAGAATGAACAATTCGTGCGGAAGCTAACCAAAGGTTTTATATATATATATATAATATATATGCGCCTCGGTGGTGTAGTGGTTAGCGTCGCTGACTACGAATCCATCGGCCCCGGGTTCGAGACCCGACGGCAGCCGGCGCGCAGCAAAACCCAGCTGTTCATCCTTCCACACAATAAAGAAAGTGGTTGGTAGATAAATGGGTACCCTAGGTGGCCTAGTGGTTAAGACGCCGGGCTGCTGATGGGGCGTGGTTCGGTTTCCACGTTAAACTGTAGGTCTAAGGTGGAGTGAAAAGCTTGACCTTCGTCAGAATGAACAATTCGGGCGGAAGCTAACCAAAGGTTAACCAAAGGTTATATATGTATATATAAGATTGTGAAACTAGAGATTCCATGAATTTCCTGCGTGAAATCACTAGTTTCACAATCTTACTGTAACACACACACACACACACACATATATATATAATATGTGTGTGTGTGTGTGTGTGTGTGTATCGGTACAGAATGTAAGTTCTGTACCGAGTCATTGATTTGTTGTACCTGGTATTCCCTACATTAAAACCAAGCTCACCCTCTCGTCTACTGTTAATTTCGCAGCCATCCCCAACCACAAAGAAAAAAAATAATATATTATAATCAACACTGAAAATTCCTATGATGCGCGACTTTTGCGCCACCCTATATATATATATATATATATATATATATATATATATATATATATACAGGGTGGTGCAAAAGTAGGTATACAGGTAGCTATTAATTTTTATAGCTAACTGTATACCTACTTCTGTTCCACCCTGTATATGCAATAAAATCACAGAACAACACGTGATCTTTTTAATAAGCAAAGAACCACAGGGAAAAGGAAAAGGAAACACGAAATCCGAGCGCTTTCGTGATATATTTACATCTTCAGGGACAAGAAAGAAATAGCTATTTCTTTCTTGTCCCTGAAGATGTGAATATATCACGAAAGCGCTCGGATTTCGTGTTTCCTTTTCCATTTCCCTGTGGTTGTTTGCTTATATATATATATATATATATATATATATATATATATATTAAAGTGTGTAAATGAATAAAACACATTCCTAAGTGTATTACAATAATTAAACATGTGCTGAAGGTACTTGGCATGGCGTACTTACTCATAAGTAATGCATAGAAATATCAAACCTATGATTTTATTTCGGGGGCGGCTGAAGCTCCCGTAGCCCCCCCCCCTGTCTATATATATATATATATATATCGTAAAGAACGACGCTTGTATAGGAGATATTCCGCGCAAGACGAGAAAGAGAAAACAACAAATGAAAAAATGAAGTACCACCTGGGAATCGAACCCGGGATCTTCCGATTGCCGGTCAGACGCGATACCACTACACCATGGTCTTCACTCTTCCAAATGCCGTAATTCCTCTACATACTCGCAGAAACCAATGCCCCAAGGGGGCACCTCCCGCATGCCGTAACATTATATACATTCAACTGCAAAGAACACGCAGTATAATAACGTAAAGAACGACGCTTGTATAGGAGATATTCCGCGCAAGACGAGAAGAGAAAACAACAAATGAAAAAATGAAGTACCACCTGGGAATCGAACCCGGGATCTTCCGATTGCCGGTCAGACGCGATACCACTACACCATGGTCTTCACTCTTCCAAATGCCGTAATTCCTCTACATACTCGCAGAAACCAATGCCCCAAGGGGGCACCTCCCGCATGCCGTAACATTATATACATTCAACTGCAAAGAACACGCAGTATAAATAACGTAAAGAACGACGCTTGTATAGGAGATATTCCGCGCAAGACGAGAAAGAGAAAACAACAAATGAAAAAATGAAGTACCACCTGGGAATCGAACCCGGGATCTTCCGATTGCCGGTCAGACGCGATACCACTACACCATGGTCTTCACTCTTCCAAATGCCGTAATTCCTCTACATACTCGCAGAAACCAATGCCCCAAGGGGGCACCTCCCGCATGCCGTAACATTATATACATTCAACTGCAAAGAACACGCAGTATAAATAACGTAAAGAACGACGCTTGTATAGGAGATATTCCGCGCAAGACGAGAAAGAGAAAACAACAAATGAAAAAATGAAGTACCACCTGGGAATCGAACCCGGGATCTTCCGATTGCCGGTCAGACGCGATACCACTACACCATGGTCTTCACTCTTCCAAATGCCGTAATTCCTCTACATACTCGCAGAAACCAATGCCCCAAGGGGGCACCTCCCGCATGCCGTAACATTATATACATTCAACTGCAAAGAACACGCAGTATAAATAACGTAAAGAACGACGCTTGTATAGGAGATATTCCGCGCAAGACGAGAAAGAGAAAACAACAAATGAAAAAATGAAGTACCACCTGGGAATCGAACCCGGGATCTTCCGATTGCCGGTCAGACGCGATACCACTACACCATGGTCTTCACTCTTCCAAATGCCGTAATTCCTCTACATACTCGCAGAAACCAATGCCCCAAGGGGGCACCTCCCGCATGCCGTAACATTATATACATTCAACTGCAAAGAAACGCAGTATAAATAACGTAAAGAACGACGCTTGTCTAGGAGATATTCCGCGCAAGACGAGAAAGAGAAAACAACAAATGAAAAAATGAAGTACCACCTGGGAATCGAACCCGGGATCTTCCGATTGCCGGTCAGACGCGATACCACTACACCATGGTCTTCACTCTTCCAAATGCCGTAATTCCTCTACATACTCGCAGAAACCAATGCCCCAAGGGGGCACCTCCCGCATGCCGTAACATTATATACATTCAACTGCAAAGAACACGCAGATAAATAACGTAAAGAACGACGCTTGTATAGGAGATATTCCGCGCAAGACGAGAAAGAGAAAACAACAAATGAAAAAATGAAGTACCACCTGGGAATCGAACCCGGGATCTTCCGATTGCCGGTCAGACGCGATACCACTACACCATGGTCTTCATTTTTTCATTTGTTGTTTCTCTTTCTCGTCTTGCGCGGAATATCTCCTATACAAGCGTCGTTCTTTACGTTATTTATACTGCGTGTTCTTTGCAGTTGAATGTATATAATGTTACGGCATGCGGGAGGTGCCCCCTTGGGGCATTGGTTTCTGCGAGTATGTAGAGGAATTACGGCATTTGGAAGAGTGAAGACCATGGTGTAGTGGTATCGCGTCTGACCGCAATCGGAAGATCCCGGGTTCGATTCCCAGGTGGTACTTCATTTTTTCATTTGTTGTTTTCTCTTTCTCGTCTTGCGCGGAATATCTCCTATACAAGCGTCGTTCTTTACGTTATTTATACTGCGTGTTCTTTGCAGTTGAATGTATATAATGTTACGGCATGCGGGAGGTGCCCCCTTGGGCATTGGTTTCTGCGAGTATGTAGAGGAATTACGGCATTTGGAAGAGTGAAGACCATGGTGTAGTGGTATCGCGTCTGACCGGCAATCGGAAGATCCCGGGTTCGATTCCCAGGTGGTACTTCATTTTTCATTTGTTGTTTTCTCTTTCTCGTCTTGCGCGGAATATCTCCTAGACAAGCGTCGTTCTTTACGTTATTTATACTGCGTGTTCTTTGCAGTTGAATGTATATAATGTTACGGCATGCGGGAGGTGCCCCCTTGGGGCATTGGTTTCTGCGAGTATGTAGAGGAATTACGGCATTTGGAAGAGTGAAGACCATGGTGTAGTGGTATCGCGTCTGACCGGCAATCGGAAGATCCGGGTTCGATTCCCAGGTGGTACTTCATTTTTTCATTTGTTGTTTTCTCTTTCTCGTCTTGCGCGGAATATCTCCTATACAAGCGTCGTTCTTTACGTTATTTATACTGCGTGTTCTTTGCAGTTGAATGTATATAATGTTACGGCATGGGGAGGTGCCCCCTTGGGGCATTGGTTTCTGCGAGTATGTAGAGGAATTACGGCATTTGGAAGAGTGAAGACCATGGTGTAGTGGTATCGCGTCTGACCGGCAATCGGAAGATCCCGGGTTCGATTCCCAGGTGGTACTTCATTTTTTCATTTGTTGTTTTCTCTTTCTCGTCTTGCGCGGAATATCTCCTATACAAGCGTCGTTCTTTACGTTATTTATACTGCGTGTTCTTTGCAGTTGAATGTATATATATATATATATGGAGAGAGAAATTCATATATGCGTATGCGTATATAATGTATATAGTATATATATTTCATTCGAGGGAGCATACTATCCTATATATATGCAAAATTAATTATGCTACCAGGATTTGAACCCATTACTTCTTGAATAGAAAGTGACGTCGCTAACCCCTATCCTACGACGAGATGAAAGTTAATACAATCTGACTGATATTTCAGCATTCGAGGAAACGCATAATGCTTTCGTGCCCAGAGGCTTTTACGTATTAACACTTCCGCACTCCAGCTAATGACCAGTAATTCATTCAGATTATTTGTTACAACACTGGGGTCCTATAGATGAAATATCACTACCCTGTGGGGCAAATTTGCATTATGCAAAATCTTGCGTGTTCATGAATGATATTGTATCTATGGAACCCCAGCGTTGCAACAGATAATTTTTTGAATATACACTACAGCAGGGGTGGGGAACCTGCGCCTTTTGGGGTACTAGTTGCGGCCTTCTGCCCATTTGACATTCAGAATTCATACCGTACGATAATGGACAGCAACTGATACCCCTTTAGTGTTTTAGGCTATTTCATTAGATCATGGTTTCAGCTTCACTGCTTCTTACACATACAAGCCTTCTTTATGGCTTGAACAATAGGAAATATGGCAACGCTGCCAGTTGAAACTGGCAGTGTTGCCTTACGGCTTACGCCCTTACCTATCAACGATCAACTCGACTGGCTGACTGGATGATAGTTACTGACGATTCTCCGATAGTCACACGCGCGCTTGTTTCCTTTAAAACTGTAAATCTTTGATCAATTCGTGTACCATTTTTATTTAAAAATCTTCTGGTACCCCAATCATGTCAAAAACTGTGAAAATAAAATTAAAGGAAGATAACGGGAATTGCAGTATTTCATAGTTGCTAAGAAAGATAAAATGATGTGTTTGCTCTGCAACGCCATAATTGCAACAGTGAAGAAACACAATGCATATCAGCATTATGCAACTCATAAGAACCACAAGTATGCTATATTGGAAGGAGAACCCCGAAAGTCTGCACTTACGAAGATGAAACTTCAAAAGCAGCAACAACAGCAAGTATTTAAAACGATGTCAGGCCTAGGGACTGAAATCACTGAAGCAACTTATAAAGTAGCATATATACTTGGAAAAAGAGGTAAGCTATATAGTGATGTGGAAATCATAAAAGAATGCATTGTTGAAGTTGTAGCCTCTTTAGATTCAGACAAGGTTAACAAATACAAACAACTACCTCTTTCAAGAAGGACCATAACTGATCGGCAACATGAATTAGCCCTCAATGTAACTGAACAGCTTCATACAATATGCCAAAGCGAAAATACTTATTATTCGATTGCCTTGGATGAGTCCACTGATATTACTGACTCAGCGCAAGTGTCATTTTTTATTCGTGTTATAACTGCAGATTTTAAATACTACGAGGAGTTACTGGCTTTGGGTACCCTTACGGGGAAGACACGTGGAATTGACGTCTTGTCTCTCTTCAAAGAAAAATGCCGTGAAGCGAAACAATTTATGTAATTTAGTAAGTGTATGCACAGATGGTGCACCTTCCATGAGAGGAAAATGTGAAGGATTTGTTGCGCTACTACAAAAAGAACTGCTAAATCCAGAGAGCTTGATTTCCTTTCACTGTATTTTGCATCAACAGAATCTCTGTGCCAAATCTACTGTTTTAAGTGACACATTAAGTAAAGTTATACGTATTGTGAACTACATTAGAGCAAATGCATCACGACATCGCCAGTTTCGCAATATGTTTATGCTTGATGATGAAACATTCAGTGGATCTTCCGTATCATTCTAAAGTGCGCTGGTTGTCACAAGGGCAAGTCTTTGAAAAACTTTTGTCTTTGCGAAAACAAATCACAAGATGTTTTGAGGAACTCAGTGAACCATGTGAATTGTCCAAAAAGGATTTCTGCAGAAATGCTGCATTTCTGTGTGACGTAATGTCAAAGCAAAATTACCTGAATATTTCTTTGCAAGGTAAAACTAAATCCATATATGAAATGTGGCAAAAAAATCCAGGCTTTTCGGAGGAAGCTGCGCTTTTTCAAAACTATCCTTACCCGATCGGAACTTTCAGCTGAACACTTCCCTGAACTGGCAAAGGTAATTGATCAAGATACAAGCAAATCATTAGGGGAATGCGATGTGAAAGAATACACAGCTGTCCTAGACTCCCTGATTGAAGAATACGATGAAATATTTGAAGATTTTGAGAAACATGACTTCACACTGAAACTAGCTTTCCAACCACACCTGGTTGATGTCTCCAAAGCACCTGAAGATTTACAGATGGAGTTGATTGAGCTATTAGAAGATAATATCCTTAAGTCTCTATTTGATACTAAGAAGGATCCTGTTGAAATATTGAAAAATGCCGTTGAATACCCACGTCTGCGCCAACATGCTCGTCGAATATTGTCTTGTTTCGGCACAACCTACTGTTGTGAATCAACGTTTTCGTATGTGACTCAAATCAAAACGCGCTTGAGATCTCAGATGACGAATATTCACCTGGAGGACCAACTAAAACTACGGTCAACGATGTTGGAACCAAATGTACGACTCCTGTCCCGCAATAAGCAGTCACAAAAAAGTTATTAAATGGTTTATCACTTTTTCACTTAATATTAACATCATTTCACTTAATATCATTTTTCACTTAATATTAGTTCTATTGTCAATTATTCCCCCCCAAAAATAAATGTGCACTTGCTGAATTTTTTATTTATTATAAAAACCCTCACGTATTATCAAGTTTCATTTAAAATTAGTAAATATGTAGATTGTAGACTAAAATATGACATTTTGTTGTACTGTATATGTTAAATTCTCAGCATGCGGCCTAATAGGGTCTTGGTTAAATGAAATGCGGCCTTCCAATGAAAAAAGGTTCCCCACCCCTGCACTACAGTATATATGGGATGAATTTCACACTTAAACACTTGAAATGAATGAATGATGCAAACCCACAAGGAAAAAGATAAAATTATTTCAAGCTGTTTTGTGTATTCAGCAATACTGTACACCTCGTCATGGATTCCCTGACGAGATGTATTGCTGAATACACGAAAGGCCTTGAAATATATATATATATATATATATATATATATATATATATAACCTTGGCTAATCTTGGTTTTGTTTCCGCCCGAATTGTTCATTCTGACGAAGGTCAAGCTTGTTGCTCCACCTTAGACCTACAGCTTAACGTGGAATCCGAACCACGACTCACCACGGGTGGTAAAAAATTAGGGGAGGGGCCGTTCAAAAATTACGTAACGTTAGTTTTGCTGAAACTTGAAACCCTCCACCCCCTTATAACGTTCCGTCACGCTAGACCAGACAACCCATATTAGGGGTTACATAACATCTTAGTGGGTGTCTGATCTAGCGTTACGGAACGTTACAAGGGGGTGGGGGTGTCAAGTTTTAGCAAAAATAGTGATACATAATTTTTGAACGGCTCCTTACACTGTCGTTGCCCGAACCCGATCTCACGTCCTCCCGATCAGCAGCCCAGCGTCTTAACCACTAGCCTAGCTCCTTTTCCAACTTATCTACCAGCCAATTTTTATTGTGTGGAAGGATGAACAGCTGGGTTAGCTGCATGCCGCCTGCCATCACCAGGAATTGGACCCGGGGCCGATGGATCCGTAGTCAGCGATGCTAACCACTGCTAACCTACTTGTGTCAATGTGCATGCGTGATAAAATTCACGTATATCTACATGATTTCCGGATTGCATATCCCCAATAATACACCATTTTCTTCAAAGACCATTTTGTAAATATTTTCCTGGAATATTTCGTCATTTGAAGGTATTAAGAACACTGAAGGATCGCTAGAATATAAATCAAGTGTCAGGAACACCTGCAGATTGGGTAAAAACATGTATTTGCAAGTAATTAATATGTAAACACAGCTCCGAATTCGGCTTAAAAGTAAACTATTTCCTTTAAAAAAATTCCTTGAAAGGAAAAGGACACACACACACACACACACATATATATATATATATATATATATATATATATATACTGTATATGTATCAAGGACTGATCCAAGGGGGAGGCGCAGGGGGCGCGCGCCTCCCCCGAAATTTTTCTTACTGTATTTTTAAAATATGATGTAATGTTATGTACAATAAACGCCTTTAGCAATTGCCTCTCAGTTATATCAGACTTAGAAAGTTTTATACAGTCTTCTACCAAACGTTCGGCATCATTTAAAAGGAAAGTTGACAGCGTAATGATGCCAATTAGTAGCAAAACAAAGCTTGTGAAACTATGTGAGACCAGGTGGGCCTCTCGTCATGATGCAACATCCGCATTGATTTCTCTGATAGATCCCGTGATAAATTACTTAGAGGAAGTTGCGTGCAAAGAGGTTGGTAATACAGCTTCTACAGCAAGATCATTAATTCTTCATCTACAATCCAGTTGCTTCATCATCAGCCTTTTCATCCTTAATAACATTTTTTCAGTAACCTATCCTCTCTCCTGCTATCTTCAACAGAAAAATATAGATCTTTGCGCTGCATTAAAGCAAGTGGATTTGATATTACAAAACTTGAAGCAAAAACTTGATGAAACAATGAAACTATTTGAGAATACAATAATATTCAAGTCACGAGGTTAGTATTTTAAGTTCTGATAGAATAATAAAATTTGAATGATATTATTACTATAATATTTTAAGAACAATAATAATAATAATGACAATAGCTATAATACTACTAGTACTACTACTTCTACTACTACTACTACTACTATTACCAATAATAATGTTAACTTTCTCCTTCTCTCCTTTTCTGTCTCTTTTCTCCATCTCTCTTTGTTCTTTCTTTCTCTTTTATTGTTGTTTACAATATTATTTATTGGCCATTTAAAATTATCACTCGCAGAGTTCGCAAACAAGATTGGAATAAAATTAG
Source organism: Bathynomus jamesi (assembly GCA_023014485.1). Lineage (NCBI taxonomy): Eukaryota > Metazoa > Arthropoda > Malacostraca > Isopoda > Cirolanidae > Bathynomus > Bathynomus jamesi. The sequence continues at coordinate 450,487 of JAJOZX010000987.1, read as the reverse complement.
AAGTTCCTAGATCACGCAGACGGCCTCATTGTGAAATGAACATGACTGAGTATTTTCATACTAATCTATACGTACCATTTTTTAAATACAGGGTGTACATAAAGTCAGGATCTATTTTTGTGAAATAATTATTTTTTTCTATTTTCTTTTCAGAAGCCCTTAGAATGAATACAGAAGAGCGTGTGGCAATAGTAATTTGGCGAATCGAGGGAAAAAAATACAATGACATCAGAGAGAAGTTTAGAAGGAGATTTCATAAGCCGGGGCCAATAGACAAGACAATACGAAAATTGATGAACAAATTTAAACGAACGGGATCTGTAAATGATGAAGCAAGATCAGGACGACCGTGTATGTCAGATCTTACCGTGAATGCAGTACGCGGAATTATCACTGAGGAGCCACGTACGTCCGTTCGTGCTGCATCACACAGACTCGGCCTCCCGACGTCATCTGTGCACAAAATTCTGAAAGTTAATTTGCGGAAGAAAAGCTATCATTTGCAGGTTTTACATGAGGAAGATTTCCCTCGACGAAGTGCTGCGTGTGCTGATCTCGTAGAACAAATCTGGAGTGATAATTTAATGGACAACATTCTCTTTAGTGATGAAGCCACTTTCCATACGTGTGGGAAAGTAAATCGCCATAACTGTCGAATTTGGGCAGATGAAAGACCGAATGATTTCGTCCAAAATTGGGAAAGAGACTCACCTAAAGTTAATGTCTGGATGGGTTTAACAAAATCTAAGGTTTATGGTCCTTTTTTCTTTGCTGAAGCTACAGTTACGGGGCTTATTTATCTGGACATGTTGCAGCAATTCCTTGAACCTCAGCTGATTGGGGATAGGATTGTTAGTACCGTCGTCTATCAACATGATGGTGCTCCTTGTCACTATGCCAAAATTGTTCAGGATTATCTAAATGGACGTTTTCCAAATCGCTGGATCGGACGCGGAAGCAACCAAAGACCTTGGCCAGCGAGATCACCAGATTTAACCCCTTTAGATTTCTTTGCATGGGGCTTTATCGAATCGCACGTCTATCAGACGAAGATTACGAGTCTTGAAAACTTACGTACACGTATACGAACTGCTGCAGATAACATAACCCCGCAAATGCTCCAGAATGTGTTTAGAAATGCTGCGGAACGATTTGAGCTGTGCAGGGATACTGATGGGCGTCATGTCGAATCCTACTCTTAATTATTTAATAAATGTTACCACTTTATCATTTTATGATTGAATTCCATATAATTTCCAAGTGCTTCACAAAAATAGATCCTGACTTTATGTACACCCTGTATATGGTTAGTCAAATAGAAGCAAGATTCGGTCGGCACCAGCAGAAAGTCTTCACTCTTGCTTCAATTATCCCCAAATCAGTCGGTATGTATATTATATTCGTTTGAGAAATAATAATAGATAATTACTTAGTTTTTTAATATCACCGCTTCGACAAGTACAGCTTAGGTTGTAGTCCCAAGCCATACTCGACTGGAGTGGATGTTGAGCGCCCCCAACAACCATTAAATTACTTAGTAATTATTGCATAATAATATTGAAATAATAATAATATACATTATTAGAGAATGATGAAATTATATACATAATTATATACATAATTATAAAATAAAAACATTAATAGTAGTAATAGTAATAGATGATTCTTTGTTGTATTTAAATTATAGTTCAGTATTCATATGAAGATTTGGTACCAGCAATTAGTTTCTACGAGGAGCTTCTGCCATTTACCAGTGATAATCAAATGAAAGCGGAGTTCAATGGTTGGAAGTTAATGTGGAGCAATAATGATAGTTTACCTGATACTGCAAAGGATGCGTACATGGAATGTATCATAGTAACGACTTTCTCCCTAACATCAAAAAGCTTTTACAGGTATTGTGTACCCATTTTATGATCTAATATAAATCTAGTAACAAAGTAAAATCAATTAGAATAATAATTACTAATAAGTATATTTGTATGATTTAGATACTGATTATTCTACCAGCCACTACAGCAACGGCAGAGCGGTCATTCTCTACAATGAGGCGATTGAAGACCTATTTAATGGAATGCAATGAACGAGGAACAATTAGATGGATTAGCATTAATGAGCATACACCAAAACTTTCCTTTGATATTGATGATATTATGGATAAATTTACTGAAAAACGTAAATTATTGTTCTAACTTTACCTGTTTCACAGTCATGATTTGTGTATACTGTACTGTACTGTACTATACTTAGTGTTTTGCATTTTTGCCTTCAATACAGTAAATATACTGTATTTTTATATATACTTTATATATATATGAAAAATATATTGTGTACTGTATATTTCTGGGTATTATAACGAGACTTCATATATTTCTTAGAACGCTTAATATTTTATTCCCTAAGTTAAGTTAAAAAAACATGAAACCGCTACCAACTTGGTCAATACCGCTATCTCGGAACATGTTCTAAGTCTCATCATATTTAATATGTAAAAACGTGTCATAAGCAGTAAGCTTTTTAGCTGATTTGGGGTCAGATACGCTTCCGGGACTCCGCCCCGGACCCCACTGGGAGAGCTAGCGTTCATCCTAGACCCTCCGAGTGAAGATTAAGATTCCCTACGCTCGCCTTAAGTCCTGCCGCGCACCCCCGAAAAAAACTGGATCCGCCCTTGAATTATGTGTTTCTACCTCGTGGTGTACGGACGTCTTGTTTCCGCTCTGTGTAATATCGAAATAACTAGTGCTTATAAGTTCAGCGTAAATGCTATCTTATACCAGTGTGAGTGTTAAACTTCAGTGAATTCGCGGTAATAATTTATTAAGTGAAAGCCGGTGGCATATAGCGTGTACAAAGAAAAACTACATCAATTGAAACATAATTTGAAAATAACTCGAACGGAAAATCAGCCCCTGAGATTTCTAAATTAGGAGGCCTTTTCAGGGAAAGAAGGTCAGAGAAAATTCGAAAGAGCCATAAAACGGGAAGGTCAAGTTTTCGAGACATAATTTAAGAAGTGAGAAGAAAAGAAGCAAACTAAAGGAAGGAATAAAGAATAAAGGAAAAAATAAGGGAATAAAGGAATAAAGAAAGAATAAAGAAAAGAATGGCAAAAAATACGAAGAAGTGTGTAAACTGCGGTAAATTCAGAAAGCTGAATAGAGCTGGATTATGTTTAATGGAATGCGCCGCGCAACAGCTTTGCAATTGCAAAAATGAAGCGGACCAGGCAGTGGCGTCCTGGGCATAGGCGATATAGGCGGCCGCCTAGGGCGCCAATTGGTGGCGGGGGCGACATAGCATGCCCGTTTTTTGTTTTTTCTCAAACAGGCTCCAGTCCAGTGCTCGAGAAATTCACCAACTCACGGTCTCACCAACCCCGGTTGGAGATAGATATTTATCCTTGGTGATAGGTATCGATTTTGCTTGTAAAAATCAATTTATAAAACTAAATTAAAAGTTATTTCATTAAAATAAACAAGCAATAAAATAGGTATAAGTTAAAACTGTTTATAATTATTAAAATCAAGCAGAGTAAATTAGAATGTAGCTAGCGACGGATTTTTCTCCACTCCACAATTTCGTATGTGTTCTAGTTTACAGTGAGTCGTGTCTGGCCGAGCATCATGTTGAAGAGGACAAAGCCGTCAGGTGCACAGGGAAGAAAGAGAAGAAAAGAGGAAGAGGAGATGCGATCGAAAAGTTAGAGGTATGTCATGAACATTTTATTTAAGTTTAATTTTTATATCTAACGTTACTTTTTTAAACTGTAAAATCAAGATACGTTTGCTACTTTAAGTGGGCAATCCGCTATTTTAGGCAAAAATCATCAATTTTTTTCCTTTTTTTGCTGAAATGACTCTAAAATTTGTCTGCTTCATGTTTGTGTTGTCAGATTTTGGGTTTTTAGTTTAAAACCCTCACCCTCACCCTCACAACCTACCCTTTATGGCTAGGTGTAAGGTTTATAGGGGTTTAGTTTTAGTATTGGGCTTAACTAGATTTCTGCTGTGAGGGGTCAAACCACTAACTCTATGGTAAAGATTGAGGCCCAGTCTTTGGTAGAGGAGATAAGGTCATACCGGTTTTCAATCTGCACTGTGGTGTGGTATCCTAAGCCACATACAACAAGTCAGCAAACTAATCCAGTCTCCCTGAATGCAATTGGATGTGACTGTCAATCTGCTAAGGAAGACTGAAACAATTCTCAGCACTTACAGAACAACAGGCTTTGTGGCTGCACAAACCTCAGCCATGGACATGTGCGAAGACATGAATGTGGAGGCTGTTCTCCAGCAAAAGAGGCTGAGGTCCACAAAGCGGCACTTCTCCTATGAGTCCCCTGATGAGCCCATCAATGACGCACTTAAAAATTTGGAGGTGACCTTTTTCAATGTGGTGGTGGATGCTGCTACCTCATCACTTCAGGAAAGATTGCAGATCTTGGGAGAAGTGAGAGACAAGTTTGGAGTGCTCTCAAACTTCCCAAACTTGTCAAATGAGATGACAGAGTAATCAGAAACCCTCAGCAATACTTTAAGCTGTCGAGGACATTCTGATCTAGATGGTAGGGAGTTGGCACATGAATTAAAGAATTTGCCTGAACTGCCATCTACGAGCATTACAGCACTTCAGCTGCTGACGTTTATCCATGAAAAGCGGCTCAGAGAGATCTATTCCAACCTCTGATTCGCCCTCAGGGTTGCTGTCACCCTTTCAATGACAGTGGCTGGAGCGGAGAGGAGCTTTTCCAAGCTCAAGCTCATCAAGACTTACCTGAGATCCACCATGATGCAAGACCGCCTCAGTGGTCTTGCTGTCATCAGCATTAACCATGCGGTTTCTGAGCAGATTTCCTATGATGACATCATTGATGAATTTGCATCAAGGAAGACCAGGAGGATCAGGTTTTAGTAGGAAAACAACTAGACCTAAAACTTCCAAACCAAATTTAAAATTCAGTTATTTGCTAGCTGGCAATCTTATTCCTTTATTAAGCTACATTGTGTAATTTATTAGTGTTTTTTATTTATCTATTTTGTGTGCAATATACATTGAATATTTATTTTGTTTGCAATATATTTGGAAATCTTTATTGAGTGTTCAATTATTATTCATACAAGATTTCTTTGTAGTTTTTGTTTGTTTCAAGACAACTTGTTCTTACTTGAAGCTAAGAACAATAAATGAAGGAAATGCTTTGTGTTTTAAAGACAATTTGTTCAGTGTGTTTTATTGCGGCAGAGGTTATGCACCGGGGGAGGGGGGAGTGTGCTGTTGACAGAGGAAGGGCACTTTTGCATGATCTCGCCTAGAGCGCCAAAAATGCCAGGACCGCCACTGGGACCAGGCCACGGGCTTAAAATGCATTCTGTGCAATACCTTTAAACACTACGAATACATGAACTCAAATAGAAAGGACAAGAAAATGATAAATAGGATAAATAACAAAATCATAGGCATTTACGGCTTCCTGTGCATCACATGCATGGAAAAAAAAAAGAATATGGTAGAAAGGGCAATGAACATGGTCAATACAGGTTTACCGACAGATGACAAAGAAACACTAGGACTAGGAGGAAACGCTGATACAAACAAAACGCAATACAGGAAAACGCAATACAGGAAAGCACGCTCCAGCAGGAGCACGAGGCTCAGGACAACACAATACAGGAAAGCACGCTACAGCACGCTACGCTACAGGGAGATGCAAAAGTAGCCTCAGAGAATGAAATATCCCTGCCAAAGAGAGAGATAACAGAAACACAAAAGAGAAAGAGAGGGATACCAGAATACAAAGGAGAAAGAGAAAGACACCAAGAACACTAATGAAAACTCGTCAAAGACAAAAACCACGAGTAGGAAGAAGTGGTGGCAAAACAGAAAAAAGCAATTGAAAATGCCTAAATATAGAGTGCCCATATTTTCACATAAAGGGTACCCAAAGAAGAGAACGCGGAAGAACAGACCCTATCCGTGTTAGAAGTAACAACAGGAGCAAGGAAACAATTTTTTTAGAGGAAATGAGAACATAAAAGCACAGCTTGCCCTGCTAACAAGAAAGGACAGGACTCCGCAAGTATATTCCCCACACCATTACATACATCATCCCTCTATCTAACACCACCCACCGATAATACATCCAGAGTGGTATCAAGTGCCGCAACCCCAATTCTCCCAAATGCAGCGGCCAAACCAATAACACCAAACAGGAACCGACATCGACCTGAAACGACCACTATATAGGAAAACTGAACATGGAAATTAGAAACCCAATAAATGTTTTATACACAAATATTCAAGGCCTCTAACGGACCATGCAGTCTGCAAATTACAATGCTTACAGAATTTAGCTACCGAATCCAGCATAGATATTATATGTCTAACGGAAATACACTTGCATAAATGCGAAAAAGGCTGTGAAAACTGTATCGAGGATACTGAATTAGCATTGCTGGACTACAACATACACAGAGCAGATAGAGTGGCTAACGAGGGGGAGGGTGTTGCATCTACGTAAAAAAAACATACACATGTGAAGTGAAGGTAAACATATCAAACAGCACAGTGAAGTTATTATATTAGAAGTAAAAGGACTGAACCTAACCATTATGAACATCTACAGACCACCAAACACCAAAAAAAGTGAATTCCAAATTGCTACAAATGAAATAGAAAAACATATTAAAATTACTTGAAATTAAAGCAACAAATATTCTAATTTTCGGAGATTTTAATTTCCCATTCTTAATATGAAAGAAAAATGACGAAGGTATATATGTCGAGAAGTTTCATGGCAACATTACTAAAGATGATAGAATCCAAGCAACAATGCTATTAGATATTATGGAACATTACGCCCTTACCCAGGAAATCTGAGTTAATGTAGCCTACCGCAAAATAGAAGTCAACATCTTCCTTCCTTGAATAATCAATTTTAAAATTAGAAAGAGCCGTTTTGAGCAGAAAACTGAGATTTGTTTATAAAAAAACCTCTGAACAGTTCGCTAGAACAACGTGAAAAAAGTGTTAGCAGCTGACGAAGAAGCTTCTAACAGTGGCTGTATCCTCCAGCGCGGGACACGTCAACGCGAAGAAGAGGCGACGTCAAACCGAAACATCAACGCGCTGGTGGCCAAACTTCCTCAAATCTCCGTGCAGCGGGATGTCTACGGTTGGCCAGAGTGGCAGTCGACGGCCTGTTGCATGGCATGGTTAGAGTGCCGATCGGCTCCCGGGGCCGGACCTATTCTCAGCGTGCTATTTTTTCATTTACGGGGAGCAATTGCGTGCTCCCCGGACTACTCTTACTCTCCGGCGACATTAAGACTAATCCAAGCCCCACTACAACTTACACATGTCACCATACACAAAGACATAGACACAATAGCACCATGAGACACATACAGAAGTATAATATTAACATATTACAGTACAACGTGATGGCCTCACAAACAAAATCATGCAGCTTAGGGAATTCGTACACAAACAAAACATTCACATACACATTACAAGAAACAAAACTAAAACGCACACACAAAACACCCACCATCCCTGACTTCACGGCGATCCGTCAAGATCGTACTGAGGGTCACGGGGATGGACTCATCACTTACATAGTAAAAGCATTAGCTACACTGATGCCACGCAAAACATTACAAACACAATCCAAGCAGATAACACGATAGAAAACAGGCAGTTAACATCAAAACACGCGCAAAACACAACACCACACTAATCAACATTTACATCCCACCAGATAGTTCACCTCAGGTGCCAGCCAATTACAATCCACAGTTACACAATCTGGCCTCTCTCACTAATGTCATCTTAGGAGGAGACTTCAACGCTAAAGACACTAGTTGGTACCTGCACATTGCACAACCAAAGCAACACCAGAGGCGCCAACATAGCCACACAACTAAACAGCCTCTTCATTCTTAACAATACAGAAGAACATACACACATACCACATCAAGCAGGATACTCAAACTCCTCCCAAGACAACGTTCTGTTCCCTCTCACTAGCAGCACATACACACTGGAGAACAGAAAAACAACTGTCATCAGACCACCTGCCCATCATCATTACAACACGTTCTATACTCTGCCCCAACAGCCTTAGGCATACTTACAGAAATTACAAAAAAGCTGATTGGGAACAGTTTAAAATACAGACTGAAGAACAATTCACCACATTAAACAGCACACCCATCATAAACATCAATACAACACTCAAGACATTTAATCAGATCATCAATAATGCAAACAAATACATACCCAGGGCAACATTAGGAAATACAACCAAATTACACTAGAGAAATAGCCCACCTCATAAGGCAACGTAACAACCTCAAACATAAACACACAAACACACACACAGAAACCATAAAACAGCAGATACAACAGCTCAACACAGAAATAAACAACAAATTCAAAGAAAAACAAACAGAAACATTTAGGGAATTCATAACAACACTAAACCACTCCACAGATACATCCAGGCTATACAAGACTATAAACAGCATTACCCACTCTAACAGCGGCATTCACACCTCACACGCGGCTATCTGTCGCAGCCAAAATAATATCCCAACATATACACAACAAGCTAACATTCTAATTAATCACTACGCAAAGATAAGTCACTTAAACAGAGACAACAACCAGAAACACGCAGACAGACAAACAGCCAGACACAAGAAAACCTACAGACTCGACACGACCATTAGACCCTTCATTACAGACCAGACCACCAAGATCATCAAAAACATTAAGAATTCGAAGGCTACTGGACCAGACAACATATCTAACATACACCTTAAACACTTGGGCCCACAGGGAATACTAGCTCTCACAAATATCAGCACATATTCATACCAACACTGTATTATTCCTGACATATGGAAACAAGGTAAAATTATTACACTACTCAAACCAAACAAAAACCCAACAGAACCAGCTTCCTATAGACCCATTACTTTACTATGCACACCTTCCAAAGTAAGAGAAAGACTAATCTTACAAATCACCAACCCACACATACTACTATCGCCTACTCAACATGGAATCAAACCTCACCACTCAACCACGACATTACTCACTAACCTCACGCAGCACATCATGGATGGCATCAACTCCAGACGACCAGCTCAACGTACACTATTAACAACAATAGACATTAGTAAAGCATTTGATGCTATCCACGCTTCCCTCTCATAAACAAAATACTCAACACAAACATGCACAATAACACTAAAAGCTGGCTGAGCAACTATCTTTCATGAAGATACTCACATGTCACATTTAATGGCAAGTCATCCAAAAACAAGTTTTTTCCGAACGGGGTTCCTCAAGGCTCTGTTCTCTCACCAACACTCTTCAACTTATACATGCATGACATTCCAATACCCATAGATAACAAGCTTACCTTATCATCATATGCAGATGACATCACTCTAACATCCACCCACAACAACATCGACACCGCTACAAATAACCTACAAACATACATAAACAGTATACAAGACTGGCTCACACACAATAGACTCAAAGTAGCGCCCACAAAATCAACCATCACCTTGCTTACAAGTAATACAAAAGAACACCAGATAACTCCACAGCTTACACTAAACAACACCAACATTCCGCACACTCACAGGACCAAAATACTTGGGGTCACATACAACACATCATTATCTTTTGCAAACCACATTCAGGACATTAAAAACAAATGTACGTCAAGACTTAACACGTTCCTACTCAACGCAGGCCTCCGAACGTGGACGCCACTGATCACTACACCTGTTTACATATCGTTGAGACACCTTCTCCGAACCGAGCAGAATTCTTTCGCGTAGTTCATCTATGTCTCTTATATTGGTACCAGGGATGTAAACTTTGGACTTCAGGGCTTCCCGAACACCATAATCTCGTGGTGAAAGATCGGGACTACTAACCGGCCACATAGTGGGTTCGATAAAATCTGGTGTTTCGTTCTCAAGGAATGTGACAGTTTGGCGTGCTCTGTGAACAGGGGTTCCATCTTGTTGGAAAGTATATCTTTCACTCTATCTAACTGATATTCGATGAATTAGTGGTAGTGCTCGGGTGGGAGAAGATGTCTCAACGATATGTAAACAGGTGTATTGATCAGTGGCGTCCGCATTTGGAGGCCTGCGTTGAGCAGGAAGGGGGACACATCGAGCAACTTATCAATTAAGACGAACAACATGCTAAGGTAAGCATCTATGAAGTTTGGTAGCTCTAGTCCCCTTACTTTTTTTAATATGACAGTTTACCTCTAAGGAGTAACTTTTTTACCCACCCTCTATATATATATATATATAATATTTAGGAGAAATCCAATGACAAGGAGGAATGTAAATGCCATGAAAAGTCTTCTTTAATGCGCAACGTTTCGAGCAATACGCTCATCATCAGGCTAGATAATAACAATATGAAATTAGAATCAATAAATAAATGTGAACAAGACAAAATAATTTCCATAAAACCTATTCAGTAAAAGCAAATTTTAAAGACTAAAAGAAGAGGGTTAAATTCAAAGTTATAAAAATTTACATATAAAATTAACCAGAAATTAAAAAGCTATTTTTAAATTACATATAGTAAATTTGAAATTAGTACACTGGAATAATTAACACTAATACAATGGAATAATTAACACTACGAACCTTTCAATGCTGGTTCCGAGGCACGAGTAATTTAAAACAAAACAAAACAGGAAACAAGCTATGGGTTGGGCGGTTGGAGTTATAAGTTAGGGGAGGGGGGATTATAAAAAATTGGGGAGGGGGGAGGGGAGTTGGGGAGTGGGGTTTATAAAAAATTTAGAGGACAGCTGAGGAATCCACGTTTAGAGAAGGGGTCAATGTTTTAATATAAAGAGATTCCAAAATTCTAAGTGAGTTAGGACAAGAATTACAACCGAGAATTTTAAAATTATCTAAAGTGACATCAGTTTTACATTTTATACTGTGTTCCCGAATACTGGAGGCTTCTTTTTTATTTAAAATTTTACCTGTTCGGCAACTTATTCCCATATGCGAATAAAATCTAGTCCTGAGGGAGCGCACGGTGCTGCCAATGTAAGTACCAAGGAGACACTTGGGCAGGTAAATAAATATACAACACCGCTACGCAACGAATCAGGAGTTCGATCCTTCGCTGAGAAAAAGCTACCTAAAGACATTTTGTTAATAAATATAATGCGAAAATCAGTATGATAAAAAAATTTCTTAACAACTTTGTAAATTTAAGTTTAAATTCTTTATTCATGGGACCCATTTCAGGTACCAGGAAATATTTTATATCTTTAGGCACTGAAATACAGGAAAGTTGAGGGCTATAAACATTATTTAAGAAAGATCTTATTAGTTTATCTACATATTGAACAGGAAAACTATTATTGGTAAAATATGATCTTAAATTATTAAATTCATCGTTTAGTAAGGTAAAACTAGAGGTCAAATTATATCCTCTGAACAAGAGAGTTTTAATACACGACATCTTATAGTTAAAATCAGTAAAACTAAAGAAATTCATGCCCAACCAGTAAAAGTGGGTTTCCTGTAAACTGATGTAGTAATAGAATCACCTTTTTTCGAAATTAAAAGATCTAAATAGGGAAGGGAGCCATTTTTCTCAGTTTCCATTGTATAAGTTATATTGGGGTGCAGAGAATTTAAGAAGTTAAAAAATTGTTGCGCTTGTACAGCATTATCAAAAACAGCTATCGAGTCATCAACGAAGCGTCGATAGAAAATTGGTTTACAATGGGTGGGAGATTGTCTAAAAATTACACTTTCTAAATGAGTCATAAAAAAATCAGCTGATAGAGGTCCGACGGGTGATCCCATCCCAACACCATCAATTTGTTGGTAAACCTTATTATTGAAAGTAAAATAACATTGCTTAAAAACTAATTCTAAAAGTTCCTTAAAATAAGACCATGAAAAACCATAAAAACTATCATCAGAGCTAAAAACCCTATCTAAAATAATGGCAATAGTTTCTGATACAGGTACATTCGTGAAAAGCGACTTTACATCAAAACTGACAAAAAACGTTTTTGAATCGAAATTCTTACTAAGAAGATCTTTTTGAAATTAAAGAAGACTTTTCATGGCATTTACATTCCTCCTTGTCATTGGATTTCTCCTAAATATTAAATTGAAGCTTTGTAGAAGCAAACCGCATGACTATATATATATATATATATATATATATATATATATATATATAATATATATATATATATATATAATATATATAATATATAATATATATATATATATATATATATATATATATATATAGTGTGTGTGTGTGTGTGTGTGTGTGAGTGACGTACGATCATATACTGTACAAAGATTTTCCCCTGGAAACATAAGGAAACGAGAAAAAAACAATAAATTCAATCAAAGTACAAACTACAGAATACAGGCCTACAACTATTTCTCAACCCTGATTAGGCCTTAAGTTTTACTTCCGCTGGAACTGGACAGATTCCGGAAAAAGGAGTTTCACAAAAGAAGGCGAATAACTCAGTCATATTTCAGTCCTGGGAGATGGAACATCCCTTCCAAGACCCTTCGTCATCGGCTTATCCATCCATACACGCATCATTTTTCTGTTCACGTCTAAAAGATTCCAAAATTAATTCGTGCTTTATTGTGTAATAAAGTCTCCATTTTTTCCGTTTGTATTCTGTGTATTTTCATTCACTGTTAATCAAAGCTTATTCTTCTCTCAACTCAATCAATTCTTACAATTTCTAAGTTAATCAATTGTACCGTACTGTGTTTGTGATTGTGTTAGTTTATTTGTTTGTGAAGTAAAAGAAAATCTGCGCAGCATATTCCTTTGCCTTGATTATTTGGTACGAAAGTATCTGGTGACACTCTTTACAACTAATTAACTATTTCAATGATTATCTCTGCAGCCTTTCAAAATTGTAGCACCACACGAACAATCACAACAAATACGATAGCCCATAAAATAATGCTGATAAATTGGCCTCTCTCTCTCTCTCTCTCTCTCTCTCTCTCTCTCTATATATATATATATATATATATATATATATATATATATATATATATATATATATATATATATACAGGGCGTCCCAAAAAAATGTATACACACTTTAAATAATTATAAAGGCAGTATTTATTAAAATACATTTCATTTTCAAAATGTAATAGAATCTACAGACATTATTTAATTGTTTTGTCAACGCCTGTTTTCAAACTGACGTCCGTTCTGGTCCAGGCACTGCTGATAACGCGAAGCAATGGAATCGCAAACATCACGAAACATTTCGTTTGGTATTTGTGTGCATTCTCGTTCAACGGCTGCTCTCAATTCAGCGACTGTTGCAGGTTTTATAGCGTAGACTTTGTCTTTTAAGTATCCCCATAAAAAAGTCTAGTGGTGTGAGGTCTGGTGAACGCGGAGGGTATTCTTCGAAACCCCTTCGTCCAATCCACATCCACATCGTGCCAAGTACCACTCGCAATACTCCACTCTTCGGTCGGGATCATCATCTTCATTAATAGCATGGACTAATCTTGGAATGTAACTTTTCCATTGACAGCGCTTCAAAATGCGTTGGACAGACGATTCTGAAATTCCTACCTCACGACTCGCTTGCCGCACAGATTTTCTTGGACTTTGGTGATACGTTTCCAGTACTCTTTCTTGCTTTGTGGGACTTGTCGATGTCCGTGGTCTTCCGGAACGCTTCTTGTGGACATTCTGAACAGTTCCATCGGCTTCAAACTTATCTCTAATTCGAGTGATGGTAAGTCGCGTTGGTGGATCTGTTTGAAACTCCCTCCTAAACTGTCTTTGCACTTCAACTGCGTTTTCACACTTCCAGTAGCATTTTAGAATGAATTTCCTTTGTTCAAAGCTTAGTCTGACTGCCATTATTAATTATAATGGGTTTAACTTGGAAAGAAAGAAACATCAATTGAGCTATCAGCTGTTAAAGTGTGTATACATTTTTTTGGGACGCCCTGTATATATATGTTACACACAGACCGTGCATGGAACAAGGAACTCTTCTGGGAAAATTAAATCCACTACAGTCCGAATGGTAAATGACAAACACTATAGTTTTTTTTTTCATGATGTTAGCCCGACGTGGGCAACGGGTCACTCGCAAAGAGGCCTCAAAATATAGGTTCCCTCACCAGCCATCTGCAAAGCAGTTAAGCAGATAGGATCCAGCTTTGGGACAGGATCTAGGGTTTAAAGCAGCCTAACCCCACTACATTCAGAACCTTAAAATAAGCAAGAAATTCGTTGCATTCACGTCGGATTGAATATAGCAAAGAAAAAGGGATAACTATTGTATTTTTACCAAAAACCAAAACTCAAACCTCAAATGGGAAATTGAGCGTCCACTTTTCAAGGCACTTAACACGTCCTTTTTATGTGATACAACTCAGAATAGTCCCCTGAGAAACTTTTTTTACACACAGACCGTGCATGGAACAAGGAACTCTGTGTGTAATATAAAAGTTTCTAAGGGGACCATTCTGAGTTGTAATATATATAAAACTAGTGGTAAATACTTATAAAAAATAGAACATAAAGGAAAGTCGATGAGCATAAAAATGTATACTGATGTATATTTATTAATAATAATGGAACACAAAAGTTTAGGCGCCATTCAAATCATTAATTCGTAAAATCTCCTTTTGTTGCGATTACTTCAAACAAACGTTTCCTATACATCCTTGTACCATCTTCTGGATTCGTTCACTCGTTAGCCGTGCCATTCTTCTTGACAAAATGCTCTTAACTCGGTAACATTCTTCGGACCTTCCCTAAAAGGCCCGATGACAGTGAGGTTCGAGAACTGTGAAAACCATTCCAGAACTTTGATTTTCCACTATTCCAATGAACTATTTTACCATACTTTGGCTGTAAGCTTCGATCATTATCCTGTTGAAATATCCGTCCGTGTCTTAGCTTCACCTTCCTCGCCAAAGGCAGAAGGTTTTCAGCCAAAATCTTCTGTTACATTGTTGAATCCATTATTCCATCTTTTTTGACCAAATTCCCCTCACATGCAGATGACCAGTAACGATTCTAGGATTTTCAAAATGGAGGGCGGGGGTGGGGGGGTGGGGGGTGGGGGGGGCGGACCTTTACATATGTAAAAATTGCGCCAAAATAATGTTTAATTATATAAAAATATAATTACATACAGTGAAATTAAAAATACATATGTCAACCCTTTAAGCACCAGCAGGCAAATTTTTAGCGTTTACTAAAATGTAGTTAAAGACCAGGTTTCTGGTAGTAAATATTGGAACTAATTTGATTGACGTTATCTAATCCATCTATTCAAAGTATTGTCTGAATCAGTCATTTAGAGAGAGGAAGATCGTGAATGTGAATACTACGCAAAGGGTTTACAAGCACATTAACCTCGTGTCTACGGATGCTTACAACCATTAATAAATGAATATGTAAAGCTGGAAAACATAATTTAATTGAGTATACGAAGGGAAATATTATTTTTATACACCGTTTCTAAAAATAAAATTGAAAGGTAAGTTGCCAGGTATTTACGAGGGTGGTGTTGATATTTTTATAATTTAAAAAAATATGTACTTTTTTGCTTTTAGAAATTAACAAATTTATTATAAAAAATAAAGCATTTGGGAGGGGCGCCAAGATTGACCAAGAGGGACGCCATGATTGACCAAAAAGGGCGCAAAATTGACCAAAGGAGGCGCCCCCCCCCCTTAAATCCGCTAGTGGTTAGGATAGGTTAGATTAGGTTGGTTAAGTCAGGTTAAGTTAGTAATCCGCATTACCTATGTTTAAGGGTCATGGGTATTACGCGAAATGCCTGAAATTTTTAGGCATTACGTGAAATGACTGGTTTCACAGATTGACTGTAACATGTACTGTATATATAAGGTGGTTACAAACTTACAAAGTCCTTGTGCAACTTTAACCTTTATAACTTTTTATGTACACACAGGATAGAAAAAACTGTAAACAACATAAAAAAACATAATTATTACAGTTTTTAACACTACATTACAAATTTCTAGACCTCAACATAACCACCATCTTTCGTAGGGTCGTACCAAGGCAGGTGCGAGCGGTGCGGCCACCCAGGGCGCTGACGTGTGGGGGGAGGGGGCCAAATTGGTGGTGGTCTTACAGCTGCCACGTAGAATGAAATTTGGATTTTTAATTAATTATGTATTATGTATTGTTTATGCATTAAATAATTATGTATTTTAATTAATTATGTATTTCTATCATAATCAACTTATATATGTTCCGAATTTAATGGGGTAGAGGACGCGTAAGGAATGCCTTGCACAGGGCGCCATCACAGGTTGGTACGGCCCTGCGTCTTTCTCGATACATCGTTAATCCAGTTGCTGCTGAGTGATTTCATGAATTACATTTGTGATCCTGGCCATAAATTCATCCAAAGAATGTGGTTTTGAGGAGTAAACAACACTTTTAACATGGCCCCATAGAAAGTAGTCCAATGGGGACAGGTCAGGTGAACGAGGTGGTCAAGCAGTTGGTCCACCTCTACCGATCCACTTCTTATTTTTGAGAAACCAACGGCCAATGGTGAACGCTACCTTGCAATTTTGCAGAATTTCTTTATCCCTAAACTTAGATACGTCGTAGCCAATGTCATAACACCGCTTTTCGTTGATCAGCGAAGTTAAGCGACATTGGGTCGGATAGTAGTTGGATGGGAGCCCGCCACCTGCGTCCAGACTATGTAGCGACCCGTGGTTAGGATCTCGCATAAAGTTGTAGGTCCGCTCCATCATATGACCTTAGATGTTGCGAAGAAAGTTAAACAACTTCACCATTACAGTTTATCCCTGAATTAAGACTATTAAATCTTTGAGATAGCACCTTCTTTCAGTAAGACGGTGCTCCCTCCCACTATGCTTTGAAGATGGCCTGTCCCCACTGGACGACTTTTTATGGGGCCATGTTAAAAGTGTTGTATGCTCATCAAAACTGCATTCTTCGGATGAACTTATGGCCAGGATCACAAATGCAATTCATGGAATCACTCGACAGCAACTGGAAAATGTTTTCAAGTCCTTAGAATATATATATATATATATATGGAATAATTCACAACTTTTGCATGAACTTTATGAAATGTGAGAACCTTTAAGAGAAGGGAAAGGAATATAATGATTCCTCTGTTGAAAACACTGACCATACTCAAGTTGGAGTATTGCTCGGTCTTAACATCCCCATATAAAAAGGAAGACATTAGTCAATTAGAGGGGATTCAGAGAAGCTTCACAGTCAACAACAATGGATGTAAAAAACTAAATTACTGGGAAAGGTTACTTAAATTAAATTTATATTCACTGGAAAGAAGAAGAGAGAGGTACGCCATTATTTACACTTGGAAAATAATGGAGGAACTAGTCCCTAGTCTTACTTTGAACCCTATAATCTCTCAAACAACAGTGAAAAGTAGGAAAGGAAGAATGTATCGGGTTCCCAAATTAAAGGCTAGACAGGGAACATCCTCAACTCTGAAGGAAAATAGTTTTGTTGTGAGAGGCCTAAGACTGTTCAACCAGCTGCCCAAGGAACTAAGGAACGCGAGTGGTGTAGCGGTGGATATCTTCAAAAAAAGACTAGACGCCTGGTTCAGAACAATGTGAAGTGGAGAGAGCAAGAAACCCACTCTTTATTTCACTAGGCCAACTCAAGAGCAGGAGCAACAATCCTGACCTCCGTGAAATGAGGAATCATCGCACGAAACATGTGGAAGGTTGAAAGGTTGTGATACAACCCGCAACCAAATTGAAAAAAGATTCGAAGCACTTTCGTCTCTTACAAAATCTTCTCAAGAAAAGGTCTTGGTACAAACGAAAGTGCTCCGAATCATTTTTCATTTCTCTTGTGGTTTCTATTATATATATATATATACACACACACAGTGCGTTCGAAAAGTCTCTCCGCAGTGCTATGCTAAACGCATAGGAAATTGAAAAACTACAATGTTTTCATTTAACGATGATTTAGTGATTTTATTACATAACCTTTTCATTTTACAGCATGTGTTCAAAGTGTTTTCCACCATTTTGCAAGCACAGAGCAACTCGTCTACACTTGTTGTCTAACACTTTTTTTAAAGTGTTGTTGACTGCGGAGAGACTTTTCGAACGCACTATATATATATATATATGAAAAATTATTTCACGAAAGTGACACGTGAAAAATATTTATGATGAATAAAACCACGAAGGAAAAAGAAACACAAAGGGGTGCTCAAGCGCTTTCGGCTAATGACATCCTCAGGAACACTGGAGTGAAAGGACAGATCAAGGCAATATATAGGTTACAAAAATAAACATACATACATACATATTCATATATATATACATATATATATATATATATATATATATATATATATATACATTAGGGTGTTTCATAAATTAAAAGTTTGGAAAAATTTTAATCCACATGGATCCCCTTGTTCCATTTGCTGAGGAGACTGATAAACCGAAGTATTAATTCAATAGTTTAAAGTTTACGGGTCCCCAGTTTGATGCTCTGGCAGATCATAAACGGAAAAAATTAAACAAAAATCTGTCAATGAATTTTTATTCAACAAACGAGTACCATTTCACTACACATTTTCACAAAGGTACAAAAAACATAACCACTTCTTGCGAATCATTTGTCCATGAAATCCTTCTTGGTTTTATTCGGGTATTTCGCCCTATGCTGCATCACAGTTTTGAGCAAATACTGCTTCTGCTCTTCGTTCTTCGTCAGAGAACAGTTGAACTCTTTGGTGAGCGCGATGGCTCTTTCGTCCCGATCGTTGACGACAGAGATTTTGTTAACAGTTGCCGCTGCTTGCTTGAAGCCCTCTACTTCAGTCCACTCGGCAACTGGCTTTTTCAAGAATTCTGTGTCCAAGTCGAATGCATGGAAGAAAGCCATCGTCTTTCCTGTCACGAACTCCGCCAGGTGTTTCGAGGCAAGATTCCTGACGTTCTTCCCTTGGGGTCGCTTGAGTTCCTTTTTCGATGCGGGCTTACCCAAACTGACGACCATCTGAGCCTTTTCTTCATCTGGCACATCTGCGTCGAAGAACGCCATGGCAATAAGAGTCTCAGAGATGTACCATAGGTGTCGAGACATGGCTTCTTGCGCAGCGTTAACACACGAATATCCCGACATGGCAAAGGCTTCCGCGTCACGCAGAAATTCCAGATCAACTGCAGCAGCCTTGCTTGAGGTTGCAGCACGAGTCCAACCTCGGATGTAGACGAGGGACACGAAGAGACCTACGGCTGTCAGAGCTTCCAACTCGTGACTCGACATCTTGAACTGCTTCTTCAGTAGAATTACTTTCAAGTAGATGGCTATCGCCATCCATCGAGCGTGATGGTAAGCGCCAGGGGCTCTGAGAGGAAAATCCACCACTTTTGCTTCTCCCAGGAAGATGAGAACCAACTGTAGCAGTTCCTTGTAGTCATCGCGCTGATGCGACGTGCTCACCATCCCTCTCACCAGCAACCCTGACTTCTCCCTCAGTTCCCTCATAGAGTCATTGACTTGAGCAAAATCGTACGGCCGCACGTCCAACCGGTCGATGAACTTCCATTGTGCCTGAAACCTCTTGAAAACGGGTATATCGGGGCCACTTGAAGGGCCGTATGCACGCTTGAAGACGGAGCTGAGGATGACTTCATAGATGTGATGCCGACAGGGGAAGTACATGAGTTCTCTGCCAAGACCTTTCTCAATCAGGATGCAGGCCCCGATATGAATCCCGGTGTTCGACGCTGTCGTGTCGAAAGACAGTCCCCGCACGCGCTCTTCCATCCTGTGTTCCTTGACCAAATCCAAGCAAACTCGCGCTATCTTCTCGCCGGTTCCGGACGTCACCTTAGGAACGCCGAGCAACTTCTCCTTGCCGTCGCCAGAGACGAGGACGGCGATCCGGTCAACGCTCTCCTTCCATTGCTCATTGTCAGGTAGGAGCTTACCGTCCCAATGCAAGACAAGAGGCTGACCAGGACAAACTTCGTCGGATTGATAACTTTCAGCAGCCACCTTCCTGAGAGCCTTGCGTGTGCGGTACATGGTACTGGCAGAAATGGACAGTTCATCCAAGTCAAAACCTAGTGATTTAGCCGCTGCAGCGTACGACATAGCTGAATCGCGGTACGAAATATTCAGCCGATCGTAGGTAGTCGTCACATCCTGTGAGATCAGATTCCTGCGTCGCTTCTTGGTATTTCCCTTGGAGGAGGATGGAAAAACTTCCACGGTTGGGTCAACGACATCTGAGTCAGTCTCTGACGAAGTTGAAATCACTAAAGCCCCCGTATCTTCTGCAGCTCCTTGTTCCTTCCTGGCCTTCTCCTGTTGTTCCTTAATCTTGTCCAGCCTCTTCCTTTTCCTAATCTCCTTATAGTGAAGCTTCATGTCAACAGGGCCCATGCTGCAGGAATTTGGATCTTCACGCTGCATGTCGAGAAAGTGGATGTCCTCCTGATTCTTCATCATTTCCTTAGCCTGTGAATGAGCAATGTCCATGATCTCCTTCGCTATTGCCTCCTTGAACATCGCCTCCTTCACTCGGAAGGACTCTGCTTTATGTGACTTGTGCTTCACAAGCCGGTCGTATTCCTTGAGAAGGGATTCCATCTCCCTCAAGGCCGAATCTCGACGCATCATGGGGATTCTCGCTCTCTCCCAAAATATGAGACAGGCATCCAGGCACAGGTTCAGGCATTTAGTACGTCCAAATTTTTGCTCCTTTTGGTGGTAAAAGTACTTTTTGAGTACTTGCAACTGAGTTGGAAGGCCACTTGATGTGATGTTCGCATCCGTCTGACCAATAAGAAACACTTCTGTTTTCGCTCTGGTACACAGCACGCTATCCACTACACCATCTAGGGAGTGGATAGCGTGCTGTGTACGCCGACTTGAGCGATGCCGCCAAACGGCTATGACACTGATTCGAGTCCCAGTTACTGCTTTTCTTTATTTATAAAACTGATACGTGTACACTACGTTCTCTTTGACAATTCATTAATTAAATAAATTTCAATACCGCAGTAAAATTACATTAATTAGTATCATAAATAATTACCAGCTTAGTTGTCCAATATGCAACAGACTAATTAATTTCATGTAATATTAATAATAAATATCACTACCACAGTAAAATGACAGAAATTAAATAATAATAAATTTCAATACCACAGTAAAATGAGATAATTAGTAGCATATATAATTACCTCCATAGTTGTCCAATAGGCTATACAACACGAACCGCTCAAGTGACGAAGAAAACCGTCTTCACTGCAGGCAGGCGAGAAATGAACTGACAAAAAGTCGTCAAGTTGGGGACCTCTAAATGCAGCGCGATCTGGTTCAAACTTGCACAAACGTGTTTTCTTGTTCTTTAGAATACGGAGAAACGTGTGGATTAAAACTCCAAGCTCATTTTTATTTTACCCTATAGGTATGAAACACCCTAATATACATATATATAGTAAGCATAGAAAAAATTGTGGGAGGAGCAAACATTTGTATGGGAGATTGACACTTTTAGCACTTCAGCCGACATTCAATATAAATTCAAACGGCTTGTTTATGAAACAGGTCACAAAAGAATAAAGAAATAAAAATAAATATAAATATAAATTGAGAAAAAATTAATTACAAAATAGTGCCTTAGTGATATATAGGGTGAACCAAATGTAGGTGGACAGTAAATGATAACGTTTATTTTGAGAATACATATTTAATTTTTTTGTATACTATAATACAAAATAAAATTTAAATAAATTTAGTTATAATATTTAATATAATAAAACACAAACACCATAGTTATAATGAACACCATAGTTATAATATAATATAACACAAACCGTATTCAACCTACTGTCCACCTACTTTTGGTTCACCGTGTATATGTCACAGCCTAAATAACCATAAAGAAATAAACCGGCAAATAAAAAAAACCACAAATATATATATATATATATATATATATTATATATATATATATATATATGTATATATACATACACACATACACATATACATATATATAGTAAGTAAAGAAAAATTGTGGGAGGATAAACACATTTGTATGGGGAAAAAAATGACACTTTTAGCACTTTGGCCGACCTTCAATATAAATTCAAATGGCTTGTTTATGGAACAGGTCACAAAAGAATAAAGAAATAAAAATAAATATAAATATAAAAAGTGCCTTAGTGATATATATGTCACAGCCAAAATAACCATAAAGAAATAACCCAACAGATAAAAAAAACAAAAATTGTAAGTGGAGTCTACGAATTCAAGCTCAAAAGGGAAGTTTACAATCAATTTAATAGATGATGCCAAATTGATATATATGTCACAAAGAAATAAAGAAATAAACCAAAAAAAAATTAAAAAATAATAAAAAATAATAATAAAAATTGAAAGATAAATTTTAAGAGAGGCACACCAATTTATAAGGGAAAAAATTACCACAGGTTTTTAGTTATTGTCTGAATCATGCATATTATAGTCACAAACGAATAAAAAAGTACAAGTAAATATAAATTGGAAAACAAAATGATGCCTAGATGATATATAAAGAACCATAAAAATATATACAACATATATACGGTATATATACGAAATATAAACGCAATATATACAGAATATATATATATATATATATGCATAAGGGAAAAAATTACCAAAGATTTGTTTTTGTAATTATTGTCTGAAAAAACGGTAGGTCGCAAAAGAATAAAGAAATAAAAATAAATATAAATTGAAAAAATTACAAATAATACACCTACACATGTATACCCGCATAATCAAATATATATACATATTAGGGTGTCTCATTAATACATAGAATTTTTTTTTTTCGATTTTCTCTTGCTCGCGAATGCTGCCCGATTTCAATAGGCATAGAGGTTCTAAAAATCGAAAAATGATGGGAATCGAACAGTATTTAGAGGTCACTCAAGTTTAACACTTTCTTGTAGCTATTTAGGAAAAAAAGAAATTTCTATCATTCTCTTATTCTCTTTATTTCTGAACAAAAATGAAAATAAACGAAATGCACCTTTCATTAATTGAAATAAGCGCGTATAAATGGATTGTTTTCATCATCAATCTGTCCTACACTACTTGATTTTACTCTTCAAGCTCTCCTTCGTCTTGACGGGGATCAACTTCTGGTGAGCCCGAACCACCTTGAGACGAATTGCTTTTGCTTCTCATCACGCGTGATGGTGGAATTGAATCTTTTCATCAAAGCGATACCACGCTCGGCGGCGTCATTGACCACCTTCAGGGCTTTCACCCTCTTTTGCGCCGTGATCCAATCCTGGTCATTGATCCAATCCTCTGGATCTTTCATGAGGAAGGTGGGAGACTCAGATTCTGGAAGGATCGCGCGGAAGAAGACTTCTTTTGTTCTCCGGGTGACGAAGAGCTCGATGGATTGCTGTGGATTGAAGTTCTTCGGATCGATCCGCTTGAGTCCTTTCTTCGTGGCGGGGGATTGAAGTCGTTGGACCATCTTTAGCTTCGTGTCCTTTGGAATGCGGTCGTCAAAGAAACCAAGCCCCACGAGATCCTCTGAGAGGTACCACAGGTGCCTTTTCAAGGCCATGGATGCCGTGTGGCTGACTTCCTTGTCAGGGTAGGCCTCGAGCGGGCGAAGGAACTCTAGGTCGTTCAGTGGAGCTCGATTCGAGACCATTGCCTCATTCCACTGCTTCACGTACGCGAGGGAGATGAACAAACACAGCCGCCGAAGTCCTCCTTCTTCCCTGGCTGTCAGGTCCAGTTGGTGACGGAACATGAAAATCTTGAGGGCATAGATGGCTTTGGCCATCCATCTGGCGTGGTGATAGGCCCCAGGCTGACGAAATCCCCCCTGGACCTGACCGCCAAGGAAGCGGTAGGAAAGGATGAGGAGTTCACGGTAGTCTTCTCGGGGATGTGTGCCGTGGGAAAGCGTCTGCTGCAGGTATTTCTTCATGGAAGACGCTTGATTTGCCCAGTTGTCAGTTGTTGTGGGATTGCTTTCGTCACCGATGGACAAGAATGACCCTTTGTCAATGGAGGCCCCCGCTGTTGAAATCTTTTGAAGAGGAGAATGTCAGGGGAAGAGGACGGCCCCAGACATCGCACGAAGACATCCTTGAGTAAGATCTCCAAGACGTGGTGACGGCAAGCCAACCACAACATGGGACGGCCAAACTCCCGCTCAATGCGAACGCAAGCACCTTGGATCATCCCAGCGTTCACAGCTGTGGTGTCGAATCCCAGTCCAATGATTTGCTCCGAAATGCCAAAAGCCTGGACTTCCTGGAGTACGGCTGCAGCCTGTTCTTTTCCAGTGCCGTCCACCGCAACGGGTACACCAAGAAGCTCCTCGACTCCATCGCCCGTCACCACAACAGCAATCCGGTCAACCTCCTTCTTCTCCTTGGCGATATCTTCCAACAGTTTCCCATCCCAGTGCAAGACTAAAGGACCAGAAGCTTCGAACTTTCGGGTCAACTCTTCTCCCATCTCCTTTCGGATCTTGTTCCGTGTTCGATGAACAGTTGCTGGCGAGATTACCAGGTCATCCAGGTCATGACCCAAACTCTGAGCTGCTGCTGCAAAGGACGACGTTGCTTGTCTCACGGACATGTTGTCGCGATCCCAAGCAGCGATGAGATTCGGGTCCGTGAGGGCATTCATTCGCCTTTTCTTTTGAGTCTGGGCCTTGCTGGTGCTGGGCGCTTGGTACGTCTCGTCGTCATCATCCTCGTCTTCCGTGTTCATTTCAGTGCTGCTACCATCCACCTCCAATATCGCTACCTCCATGAGCTGTGTCACCCCAGCATCCCATTTACTCTTCCTAGCCGTGGCTGCAAGATCCCTCTTCCGCTTCACAGCTTTCTTCTTCGCTGTCTTCTGGTCCACCCCCGCAAGACTTGACGACATCCTGTCTTCCCTCTGCGAGGTGAGAAAATCCTTGTCCTCCTGAGGGACCTTGGAGGAGGATAGCGCGGAGGAGTGAGCCACGTCAAACACGTCTTCCAAATCCGACTTAAACATCCCCTCCTTGTACCGGTAACCCTCTTGCGGCTTTGTCCTGTTCTTCTTGAGTGCGTCGTAGGTATCGATCAACTTCGCCAGCTTCTCCCCTGCGTACTTCTTGGTGGTAGTTGGTATGTTGGCCTTCTCCCAGATGGGCCAGATGGTTTCCACCACCAGGCGAATGCTCTCCGATTTGGTCTTCCTTCCCTCTTGGTCTTGGTGGTGGTGGAAGTAAAGGAGCAGGCATTGCTCCTTCGATGGAAGTCGTGGACAAACAATCGCTGCAATTGGGGTCTTGTCCAGCAACCACAACTGGTTTCCTGCTCTAGTAACCATCACCTGCGAAAGAGAAGAAAATCTTGTATAAGTGAAACAGAAGTGGCGAACTTGAGTGACCCTAAAAATCCTCCTACAGCTGTCAAATTTTGTGATAACAATCCTTTATAAAGGTGTAATACGGGCAAGCGTCGCCCCGACCCGAAATCCTCCATTCGTATATTTGAGACACCCTAATACATATACACACATATATACAAACACACACACATTGGAAAGATGAATGAGCTGCTTCAGGACCCCGCCACATACGTGAAACTTAGGAAGAACCCACAGGATGATGTCATCAAATCATTCAATAGTGGCTTGAAACGCATTCTCAAAGATCATAAGGACTTAATTCCCCTTTTTTTGTCCACTTCACCTGCTCTGCCTTACCTTTATGGTCTTATTAAAACCCACAAACCGGGTAACCCTATGCGCCCTATTATTAGCTCGGTGGGCTCTATTACCTATAAACTCTCCAAATGGCTTGTTAATGTTTTGTCCCCCATTCTTGGAACTGTCTCGGATTCACACGTAAAAAATTCCATGGATCTCACTGAAAAATTGAATAATGTTCGCATTAATACCAACGATAGATTGATCAGTTTCGACGTTTGTTCATTGTTCACAAAAGTGCCGATTGATGATATGCTTGACTTTCTCGCCCGAGAATTACATAACTATGATTTACCATTACCTGCACACACTGTTTTGGAACTTATTAAGCTTTGTATCAAGGATTGTAAATTCACTTTCAATGGCGAGCATTATCAACAAGTTTTTGGGATGGCCATGGGCAACCCTTTGTCGCCCCTTCTCTCCAATATTTATATGGAGTTTTTTGAAATTACTTACATTCCGAGAATCCTGGGGGTTGGCATCCCTTGGTTGCGGTACGTCGACGATATTTTGTGTATCTGGCCCATGAATCGTGACCTGGATGACTTCCTCCTTCAGTTAAATGACCAAGTCCCCTCCATTAAATTTACTTTAGAAGTGGAACAAGACAACTCAATCCCGTTTTTGGATGTGCGTGTTCATAGGGATAGCCCGGGTTTTAAGTTTAGTATCTATCGGAAAAAAACAAACAATTTGTCCTACGTACACTTTTACTCTGGACATGACACCCCTATTAAAAAGGCCATATTTTCCTCAATGTTTCTCCGCGCTCTTAGGATCGCCAGTCCGGAATACATCGATGCCGAATTGGAAAATATCAACGGTATTGGAAGTGAGTTGTGTTACCCATCTGCGTTCATGGAATCTTGTCTTAATAAGGCTAAACGAACCTTCTATCGTGTGAATAATAACACTCGCACCTTGTCAAAGAATATTTTAGTACTTCCATTTTTCCCGGGCTTCTTAGGCATTGCTAATGTACTTAAACTTTTGGATATCAGTGTAGTTTTTTCATATAACAATATTGTGAAAAACATCATAGTAAAAAATAGCCCTACCAATAATTTAGGCATTATCTATAAAATTGGGTGTAAGCAATGTGATTCCTTTTACATAGGTCAGACGGGAAAGGATTTGCAAACGCGTGTAAAACAGCATCAATATTCCGTTAGAACGGGACAGTTGTCCAGTGCCCTTTTTGTCCATTTGTCAGAGTTATCCCATTGTATTGATTGGAATAATGCTTCAGTTTTGTTTCACTCTAGCAACATTGTTAATAGAAATATTCTTGAGTCGGCTATAATTCAACTTACAAATAACCTTAACATGAGTAAAGGTCTGTTTCAACTCGATCCCGTTGCTCTGAATTCCTTCAGAATGGATTTAAACAAAAAGGGCAGGTTGTTAAATCTTTGGTAAAAATTTGTTTTTGTCTTTGTTTCCTTATAAATCTGTAGGTTTCTCTTACAATTTTATTTTTCAATTTTTTGCTGTATGCGTGTATGTGTATGTATGTATGTGTATGTGAGTATGTGTGGTCATTGCAGTTAAATGTGTGTGTATGTATATGTGTGTATATGTATGTATGTATGTGTGTATATGTATATGTATGTATGTATGTGTATATATATGTGTGTGTATATATATATATATATATTATATATGTGTATGTACCTTACCTTACCTTACAACCTCACAAAGGTTCTGCGCGATGATTTCTCATTTCGCGAAGGTCAAGCTTGTATGTGTATATATATATATATGTGTGTGTGTGTGTGTGTTTGTATATATGTGTATATGTATATATATTTGGTTATGCGGGTATACATGTGTAGTTGTATTATTTGTAATTTTTTCAATTTATATTTATTTTTATTTCTTTATTCTTTTGCGACCTACCGTTTTTTCAGACAATAATTATAAAAACAAATCTTTGGTAATTTTTTCCCTTATGCATATATATATATATATATATTCTGTATATATTGCGTTTATATTTCGTATATATACCGTATATATGTTGTATATATTTTTATGGTTCTTTATATATCATCTAGGCATCATTTTGTTTTCCAATTTATATTTACTTGTACTTTTTTATTCGTTTGTGACTATAATATGCATGATTCAGACAATAACTAAAAAACCTTTGGTAATTTTTCCCTTATAAATTGGTGTGCCTCTCTTAAAATTTATTTTTCAATTTATTATTATTATTTTTTATTTTTTTTAATTTTTTTTGGTTTATTTCTTTATTTCTTTGTGACATATATATCAATTTGGCATCATCTATTAAATTGATTGTAAACTTCCCTTTTGAGCTTGAATTTGTAGACTCCACTTACAATTTTTGTTTTTTTATCTGTTGGTTTATTTCTTTATGGTTATTTAGGCTGTGACATATATATCACTAAGGCACTTTTTATTTTATTTATTTTTATTTCTTTATTCTTTTGTGACCTGTTCCATAAACAAGCCATTTGAATTTATATTGAAGGTCGGCCAAAGTGCTAAAAGTGTCATTTTTATACAAATGTGTTTATCCTCCCACAATTTTTCTTTACTTACTATATATGTATATGTGTATGTGTATGTATATATATATATATATATATATATATATATATATATATATATATATATATATATTTGTGGTTTTTTATTTGCGGTTTATTTCTTTATGGTTATTTAGGCTGTGACATATATATCACTAAGGCACTATTTTGTAATTAATTTTTTCTCAATTTATATTTATATTTATTTTTATTTCTTTATTCTTTTGTGACCTGTTTCATAAACAAGCCATTTGAATTTATATTGAATGTCGGCTGAAGTGCTAAAAGTGTCAATCTCCCATACAAATGTTTGCTCCTCCCACAATTTTTTCTATGCTTACTATATATATGTATATGTATATATATATATATATATATATATATATATATATATATATGTATATGAATATGTATGTATGTATGTTTATTTTTGTAACCTATATATTGCCTTGATCTGTCCTTTCACTCCAGTGTTCCTGAGGATGTCATTAGACGAAAGCGCTTGAGCACCCCTTTGTGTTTCTTTTCCCTTCGTGGTTTTATTCATCATAAATATTTTTCACGTGTCACTTTCGTGAAATAATTTTTCATATAATGAACACCACGCGTTCCTTCGCCTTGCTGTTCCCTCTATTGTCCCCGTTTGTGTCTGTGTTTTCTTCTACATTAATGAAGGGGCATGCAATTCGGATCCGACGAAAGTTTCTTACTAATTGTCTGGAGGAGCAGGTCCTTCCCAAGTCCCTCCTTCCGATTCGCCTCAGACAAATGGACGACCATCCGTTCAACAACTTTAGCAGAGTAATTTTAAAGAAACATATTGAAGTCACCAGACAAAATGAGTGGTCCACCTTCAAAAATTTAGGCATTGCCAAACGTAATGTTTTGACTGTTATTCCCCAACCGTGGATCCAACCTTTGTTTGATGAAATTTACAACGAGTTGCGTCGGAGAACTTCTTCACTTCGAAACATTTTGGATCGCAAAATTAAAAGTCTCATTCGAAATAGTCAGTGGAGTAAAAAAGCAAGCTCAAAGTGTGTTTTGAACCTTTCTTCGAAAAACATTAGTGACGATGCAAAAAGTGCCCTTGGATTTGGTATGTCCTTTTATATTGTTAAAAAACCTACTGCTTTACAAATTTGTCATAGTCTTGCTTGTTTTGAAAAACAGTGTAACCTTCCTCAGTTTTTGGTTAACATAGTTAAAGGCCTTGTCTATGGTGCTGCGAATATTTCTTACGAAGATAACTTTCCTAAACGTTTCCGCAATAGCCTTTCACAATTAAAAAAAGATAGTGAGCTCCATATTACTAAAGCAGACAAGGCTAACACCTTAGTCATTATGGACAAAGTGGATTACATTGGAAAGATGAATGAGCTGCTTCAGGACCCCGCCACATACGTGAAACTTAGGAAGAACCCGCAGGATGATGTCATCAAATCATTCAATAGTGGCTTGAAACGCATTCTCAAAGATCATAAGGACTTAATTCCCCTTTTTTTGTCCACTTCACCTGCTCTGCCTTACCTTTATGGTCTTATTAAAACCCACAAACCGGGTAACCCTATGCGCCCTATTATTAGCTCGGTGGGCTCTATTACCTATAAACTCTCCAAATGGCTTGTTAATGTTTTGTCCCCCATTCTTGGAACTGTCTCGGATTCACACGTAAAAAATTCCATGGATCTCACTGAAAAATTGAATAATGTTCGCATTAATACCAACGATAGATTGATCAGTTTCGACGTTTGTTCATTGTTCACAAAAGTGCCGATTGATGATATGCTTGACTTTCTCGCCCGAGAATTACATAACTATGATTTACCATTACCTGCACACACTGTTTTGGAACTTATTAAGCTTTGTATCAAGGATTGTAAATTCACTTTCAATGGCGAGCATTATCAACAAGTTTTTGGGATGGCCATGGGCAACCCTTTGTCGCCCCTTCTCTCCAATATTTATATGGAGTTTTTTGAAATTACTTACATTCCGAGAATCCTGGGGGTTGGCATCCCTTGGTTGCGGTACGTCGACGATATTTTGTGTATCTGGCCCATGAATCGTGACCT